>JAUZND010028737.1:0-23410 GCA_034780555.1 Coelogynopora nodosa
GCGTTGAGTACATGTCGATAGTGACCAGCAATTAGCTCTTTCCTGTGTTCAACAGAGTTGGCAGCGACCACAGTAGTAGGCTTACTTTTGCGACCAGTGAGCTGGTTGACTGCTTTCCAAGCAGCAGCGTGTTTACAGTTAGCAGTGGCATCCCGAATAGCTGCGACTGCATTTTCTGTGTGTATATGTGTTTGGGTGATGTAGACTTCTCTAAGCGCCTCTTTAGCAGCAATAACGCGTTCACTTCCCGACCCATACTTATCTGTAGCACTCTGTAGGCTACGTCTAGCACTGGAGATGATAGGATCAGAGTCCCAAAGACCACTTTGCACTTGTTGCGGGGTCCGCTTAGGAAGACTTTCTGCAGCCTTGACAATTGCTGAATTGAATTGGGGAACATTGCATTGTGGTTCAAGTTCTTAAAGGACTTTCTCAAGGAAACTCTGCTGACTTGTAGGATTACGGAGATCAGTCCACAAAGGAAAAGGCGGAGCTTTCTTGTGTTTATGCCAGCGAAGGAAGAGATTAGCATAAATGAGATTATGGTCGGTGGTAAGGACCTTAGGGGAAAGCATGTTAATCTTAAAGATGGTAGCAGCTTGTCAGTTTGACTCTCAAAAGCTTTTGGTTTTTTGGTCTGATGCATGTTTTGCAAATAAGTCTTAATTACGATATAAAATCTTCCCATTGCAAATGTGCTTCAGTCATATGTTTCAAAAGTTAAATTTATAGCTACTTTTTATTTTAATATATCAAATGCGTTATTACGTAATTTGTTAATAAATTTTTACTTATTAGATATTAGATTTAGATGAGTCATATTCTGGATTTGTCATATGACCTTGGCAAAGAATATTTTATAAATCAATATTTGAATTGATGCTATTTTAAGCTACATGAAATAAATCTGATAAATTCAACGTAGCAGCACTATGAATTTACTAAATACAGAACTATGTATCGAGAATTGAACTCATTAGCTACAGGATTGAAGGCAGATATGTTAAAAACTTGGCCACCACTCTTCTTAAAAAATTAGTTTCGGGAAAGAATTCGCGACTGGATTGCTACCTGCATACATTGAATGTACACAATATTATAGCCTACTTATAGTAAAGTGACAATCTGGTCTGTTTGTGTATCCATGGCTTCTTTATCCATGTATATACATGGCTCCATATGTGATGCACTGTAATTCGCTTTTAAAAATATATTTCTATTCTGTTAATTATTCTATTGTAAAAATTATTCTGCATACAGCATTCTATATCACACTTATCACTAATTAACGTAACATGACATTACATTTTTCTTTACTTCAAAACCTAATGCTAAACAAAGCATAATTATTATGAGGAGGTCAGAGTTATAATTTGAAGTATTTAATAGGAAAGCAATATCCAATGATCCAGAAATAAGTTACCATGCCTCACGTTATTAAATATATAAAAATATATATATAAATAAAAATAAAAATATATATAAAAATATATATTAAAAATAAGCCGCTGTAAAATGAAATATGATGTCCCAATATTATGGTTTTGTGTTAAAATGCATGTGAAATAATACATATATACAACAACTATTTTATTGTCTATTTACAACTATTGTCGCTTCACCGGGCTTCTTATCCCAAATTAAATAGCCCTTAGTAAATAAGGTGTGATTCCTGGCTTTCACCCCATTTTGTCCATATATAATCTGAAAGTATTTATTTCCACTGCCCACGTAATTCTAAGATAAATATGGCACAATAATACACAAATATTCATTTTTGCATTCGCCTCAAAGAATAGGTTGATTATAATTATGCATGATTTTATATGTTGAGAAGATTAAAGTTACGTAAAAGAATGACTAATAATCACTGGCGTGTTCACGTCGACGACAAAATTAGAGACCACTTGAACTTTTAGAGTTTTCACTTGTTAAATTGCACACATCAAAATTACGTGCAAATTCAGCGTAAATTTTGCTACCGCAAAAACGTAAAGTAATATAAAATATGAAAATGTAATTACGTCATTTCATTAAAAAAAAGATTTTCACATTTCATGATACAGAAAATGTGAGAAAAATGAGCCATTACCTTACTCAATATGATGTTTTTCATATTTAAATCAGTCAAATTTAAGAATTGTGTTTTCAATAAACATTTTGTAATTTTCTAAATAAAAATTAAAAAATTAATGAAGTGTTATTTATAAATGTTAAATTCGTGCACCATAAGTTATGAAAGAATGTATTAGCTGTAAACTTCTGATTATACCATACGTACATTAGATGAAAAATTGAAATATTAATTTTCATTGAAAGAGCGTCAATATTTACACATTTGAAATAACCACGCGTCAAATTTCTTTAGTAGCAAAATTTACGCTAAAAAAGGCTTGAACACAGCCATTATAAAACATTTATAATATTCCTTATATATTTATGTCTTTCCTAATGGTTGATATGACAAAAGTGGGGTCCAATAATCCAGAACCGAAATTATCATTACATATGACTTCGATATGCTTTATTGTTGAAAGAGTTTCTTTCCAGATACAACAAACATGTATTCGTGCCTAGTAATTATTGATTGTTACAGATGAATATGCAAAATATTTACCAATATTAAAATCGAATGTAAATAAATATATTATAAATATTATGTATAATAAACTCAAACTATCTATTGTATACATATAAAAAATATCGTTAACAACACTGAAAAAAATAGAGCCCTAAACATCTTCCCGTCATCCTGGCAGACCCATCGATCCAACGGTTTGGGGCACCATATGCGCCTCAATATTTCTCGCCTCTATCGTTGGCTACTTACTGTCCAAGTACAGCCCGCTCTCCGCCTGGAATCTGAAACTCCCGTTCTCCATACGAGATGAGGTCTCTGCTCCTGAGTACTTCTGGAACATTGTCGGGTCATTTCTTATGCAGGGTGGGTGGGTTGTGACTCGTGTTGTAGTTGGTAATATATAGTAGATGTATGACTTGTGAGTGTACAATTATTACATGATATCATAATATATCTTAAGTTAAATTATGATAGTTAAACATGTGGAAAATTAAATACATTCTGTGTGTAGTATTTATAAAATTCTGATAATCAATAATGTATTAATTTCTAATAGATAAGTTGCTAATTGATTAGGATGCTTTAAAGACTTTAAAGTAATATATATACATATATACATATTTACTATTATTATATATACTACATATATACATATATATTATTAATTCTATATTCGAATTAATATTCTAGATATAATTCGTGCCCCTTTTACTTCAACTGTACGTATATATAGGTCAAGATTTTTATCCCTATGCGATGTCATCAAGAACGGTGTTGGCGACCTGGTGGCTGTTTACTGTGATCATATTGAGCACATATACAGGTAGTGTTGATGTTGTGCGCCCCAATTTATTTACTTGCTTTCATTATTTTATATATATATATATATATATACATGAAGTCCGATTTTCTTAGTATGTGTCTGCTTTATCAATATCGCTGTAAACATCTATTAAAGTATCTATTAGACGTCATTTTTGTGATGTACATTGTTTAATGGACTATTAACAATTATCCTATATATTCTATTAATTTAAAGATCAATTTATACTGATCAAGTTTCATAGAGTGAGCTTTACATGTAAATAAAAGTCAACAGTTTAGTATAATATAAATTTACACATATTGGATAAAAGACCACAATATGTTTATCAAGTAATTTTTTTAACGCAGTGAAAAATGTACAGTGATCGTTTTTCTAGACGCTATAAAAAACATAATATAAATAAAAATTAAAGGAATGTGAGAAAGTTTATTAAAAAATAACTATATATTAATAATAATTTTTATAATAATTACTAATAATAATATTAATAATAAAATAATTTACTCAATAGTTCTTCAGCAAAGTTATGCCAATCGAAACAGACTACGCTAAATTATGAAAGAATATAAACATATTTGAAAGCAATATCGGAATTTGTCCCCATGTCAGGATATGTAGGCCTAAACCTATTTTTTGTAAAATGTCTTTCACCACTCATATCTTATAACATGGCATTTTTAAATATTTTATTTTATTGTCAATTCTTAACACTTGATTCAAATTATCTGAAATGTGAAATGCGAAAGGCGTAGTAAATTCAAATTATTAAGTCTCAAATTTACATAAGTATGTTAACTATTTAAAAATACAAAAAAAACTGTCTAATATTTAAAAAAAGTAATAATTTGGATATTTAAAAAACATTACATGATAATATTATTTATTTGGTTAAATATTTCTTTGCTTAACAAAAAGAGAAAAAAGCACTGGCTGCAAACATATTTTCAATTTAGTACCACAAATTTTCGAGGTTAAACATCTTAGTCACCCAGACAGATTGATCACTGCATTCGAGAAAATGGTATATAAATATGTAAAGAATATAATCGGATTACGTAAGCTCAATACAATCGATATTTACATAAAGCGTATGGTAAAGAAAGCGGCAAAGTAGTATGATGCACGTAAACTATTATATTAAAGAGACAGCGCTAGTAAAAGGCGATAAATATGGTGACTTGGGCTGGAGATAAAGGTAAAATAGAAATAAAATAAAATAAAGCCACACAGTTAAATATAGAATGAAACAGCATGGGATGAGAGCCGTTATAGAAAATAATAAAGTAAGATAAGTATAGCAAAGTTATGACATTACTAAAAAGTACTAAAGGTGATGAAAAAGAAAAAGATGACGTAGAGGTATATGAAGATAAGGGATTTTATCTCATCCGTTCGGCAAGGCTGTTTAGGGAAAGAGATTGCTGTTCGATGAAGATGGCTTCTGAATCTTAGTTTGACGGGATCGTTGTCTCTTGCGATTATTGACGTGTTGAAAGATGCTTCACATGTATTGTAGCGTCGTAATATAGAGCTTGTTTGGTTTGTTAAATGTTTTTGTGGCGATGGTGCAGTTCACGTATGGTGCTTCCGATGCATATTGAGTTGCATTTTTGGCATTGCATTTTGTAGACACAATTCCTGCTCCGGCATGAGGTGTTTCGAAGTTGACATGTTGGCATTGAGCATGTTAATGGTTGATGATCCCAAAGATTGTATCTGCTTCAGATTTATTGGTTGTCATGATGAAGGTGTCGTCGACGTATCTGTTGTATATAAGGATTGCGTTGATAGTGGATAGGGGACTTCTTTCGAGTTTGTCCATGAATAGTGTCACAAGCACTGCGGATAGGCTGCTGCCCATGGATAATGCATTAATTTGTTGGTAAAAATTTCCTTTGATTTAGAAAAAGGTGTTATTAAGGATGAGAGTAACGATGTCGTGTATGTTTTGAACTGCGAATGGTGGGATGAAATGGATTTATTGGATAGGCAGTCACATAGATGTCATTCGGATTCGTTGGGTGGGACTGACATATATAAAGCGGTAACGTCCAGGCTAAATGGAAAGTTGTGGGATTTTATTTGATCCCTTCCTATTTACTATATTTCGTTGAAAAATGGGTCGCTGGAGGTGAGGTGGGCCAGAACGTGTATGCTTTAGTGATGTGTAGGCCTATAGGTAGTTTTGCTTCCCTGGCCTTGAGAAGCATGTGTTTCCATGTTTTGTAAATTTTCGCTTCGATTGTAGAGGGTGGTATGTTTCTAATTTATTTGTACGTGGGTTTTTTGAGAAGATCAAACGCAGATGCATCATACCTTTGTGTTTTAATGACACAACATTCTCCACAGTCGTCGCTGGATAGGTAAGGGAGGATTTGTCTTTGAGTGTGAGGATTGTGGTTTTTTCTTGCTTAGAAAGATTACTTGTGCTTAATATGAAGGTACTGGATTGAAGAAAGTGAAAAATGTTGGATTGTGCTATGTTAAGTTTTCGTTCAATTTCTATGCTGGCTTGGGGAGGCTTGGATATGTATGATGAGGTCGTGATAATAGGAATGCTGTGACTTTAGGGAGGGTCTTGTGCATTGTTCATGTTCACTTCTTTGTGGCTCTGTCATCTAATTTTATAGGCTAGTCTGCAAAATAATTCTTGGACGTCGAGGGTTGTCTTTTGGTTCGGTTTAATGATAATGGCGAATTTGGGACCTTGTGAAAGGAGCTCCTTTTCTTCAGTGGAGAAGGTTTGAGATTTGTCGGCGATGAGGAGAGGTATTGGTTTGTCGGTTGTTTCTATTCTATTGCTGTTGTTGGTTGGTTGGTTCAGGCGGGATCCCCGTCAGAGGAGCCGAAGCCCCCGCAGATACGAGGCCACCGCCACAGGGTCCTCCGCCAATACGGCCAAGAAAGGCCTTCCCATCCCGAACACCCGCAGCCGCAGGCCAAGGTGCGCCGGACACTCTTGGAGCCAATGCTCCAGAGTCTCCTCCTCCACCTCACAATGAGGACATGTAGAAGACACCCCCGCGCCCATGTGATCTCGGTACGCCGCCAACACGCGGCAATGTTCACTCCGGAGCTGCTAGGGATCCACTGATAGACCACCGTGCCATCAACCCGCATCAAAGAAGATCTTACTGAACCCATATCTAAGTTACAGTAAGACGTCCCGCTGCTCAAAGCAGTCAAGGCGGACTTACTGTCAGATCAGATCAAATAACGACCTCCCCGACCTTCAGTCACAAGCCATCTCACCGCCAGTCCCAAGGCGCTCACCTCTGTCTCAAAGAACAAGGTGAACTTTGCACCTCTCAACCGCCGGGTTGCCACAATGGTCAGATTTTCATCTGGACCACTCGTAACTATCGCAGCTCTATCCCCGCGCCGCACACCACTCTCAGCCGAGCCATCAGTATAAACGGTGAAATCGAATGGTCCAAAGGAACCAATAGTGTCCAACGCATCTTCGAAACGGACAGCTTCAGAATCACTACAACAGCTGCTCCCTCTCAGAGAGGTTGACACTCCACCCCTTGCTCTCCCACTGCCACGGAGCAGAAGTGACAGGGGGGAACTCCAGGCGTCGTTGGGCTGCTAAACCAATATTGTCGCAGATTTCGTTGGCCATCTTGCAAAAGCTACTGCGGGTCACAAAGCGTTGGCGAACCGCATGCTCTGAGATTATCCTGCGGGGATTCGAGTTCGTGAGCCTCAGCGCTTTCTCGGTGCTGGGTTCGTTTCACGACGGACGATGGTATGGAACGAAGGGAAGCCAGCCTTCAAACGAATGGCATCGACTGAAGCCGCAGAGTACATACCAGTTATGAGTCTCATGTACTTATTCTGCTCCCGGTAAAGCACCTCCACTGCAGAGTTAGACAGCCAAGGTAGCCATCCCGCCGCACAGCACTTGGCAGTGCTCAAGAGGAAGGTCTGGTACACCCGCCGAAGCAGCTGACCATTCCATCCCTACTCTCGGCAACTCAGCGCCCCTAGGAAGCGGCTTCCCCTCACCATCTTTATAGCCACCCTATTGGCCTGAGGGCGAATAGTTAGCATCCAGTCGTACATCATGCCCAAGAAAACGGGGTTAGGATTAAACCTTAGACTATGGTCCTCCACTTCGACCCTAGGAATACACCTACTCTCATGGGTGTCAGGGCTAAAGAAACTTACCTCGCACTTATTCAAATTGAGGGTCAGCATCTTCTCCCGGCTCCACCTCAATACTTTCCGCACTACAATCTCCACCTGTGTGGCCGCGACCTCCTTACGGGGGTCGAAAGACCAAACCGCCGAGTCATCCACATAAAGGCTGACGCTCAACGGTTGTGGAATTCGTGCGCGAAGCCTCGAAGTAGAGAAGAGAAACAAGACGAGTGAGAGGACGGAACCCTGCGGAAGTCCCTCACGAAACCATAGGGTTTTGTGAATTGCTTTTTTATCCCTATAAATACTTAAAATTATGTCTTCTAGATGAATACACCATGTATGGTGTTACAGTAAGATAATAATAATTATAGTTGTTTATTTTAAATTCTGTATAAAATGGTAATCAGTATATAGGAACTTTGATACACTTAAACATAAAATAATAAAAAATAAAAGCAAAAGAAGAAATAAATGACTTTAGTTTATGTAGATAAAAAGATAATTAAACGTATTAAGAGATAATCAAAAAAACACAATTAATATTTCCAAATAATAAGATAATTACTTAACAATATTATAATAGGTGTGAACAAATTAATAAATGCAATAGAAGAGATTAGGAATGAAATCATCAGAAAATCAAAATAAAAGTAGTATATAAATAAACAACTTAGTAAAGAAAATTTTAAATTTTGAATCACTATTTAGTAAAATATGGGTCGAAACTTTTAGACTTTCTGGGAGATTTCTGGGAGATTCATTACGGCTGGGAGATGGTTATACGCCTTTACTGAGAGCATTTATAGTAAAAATAATATACAGGGGTGGCCATTTAAGTAACTGACGAAATCTCATTTTTTTATAAAATTTAAGTTTTTAATATAAAGTGATTATTCAAACTTATTTCAATAAACCGTAATATACAATTTTAGGCATACTTTGTATTGTAAATACATGTACCATTTTATGCGTAACTATATTCAAAATTGGATCCAATGTATAACTGGAACACGCATATGAGTCCATGGAAAGTGTTCATTGCTGGACGAATAAAATGCATGCTCTAATAATATTGTTAAAGGCTTTAGCGTCCTGCAATGAATAATTTTTATTGACGAATCCGGGTTTTCTAATTTACAGCAGGACGCTAAAGCCTTGAACAGTACATTTTTTTAATCCGACTTGGAATGGATCGACAAATCGATTGACACAATTGTTAATTAAAATCATTGAATGCCTGAACTATTCTTTCTTTCAATTGTTCTAGATTTTAATTTCGTACAGAAAAAAACTTTTCGTAATCTATGCCACTACTGCATAAATTCACTGATGTCATATCAGGACTTTGGGCAGGTTAACTGAACAAGAGTCCATTCTGCTTACAGCTGAGTACCATGAGTGGTCGTATTCATATGCTCTCATATATACTCGTGAATTCACTATTGTAACTATCTAATATATTATACTACATATCATCTTGCTATTTCAAATCTAATTCTACCCGTATTTCCAAATTTATTTAATTGGGTTATGGACATTCAATTTTTTTTATTTCGTCTTATTAAGCGACCATCTACATTATGGTCGCTGCCACATTTCGAACATACGTACAGTGAAACATTGAAATTATTGGTAAACATATTATAAAAATATGGAATGAAATAGACAGACTGAAAGAAACCATCCAAAATTGGAATAATTAATCAATTGATCGGAAGAAGGGGAACATTCTGCATGACCGAAACCTAAAAAATAGATAAAATATGTCATATAAGACATACAATTCAAAATATATTTAAATATTAATATTTGAAAAAAATCATTTCCTTTTGATAAATTAAATATTTTTCAAACTTTACATGGATTCTTGCCAAAAAATATATTCGCTCGCTCTATATTTTTTATTCTTTCGGTGTTCGTTTCATTCTATATTGACTATATGTGTATATATTAATAAATAATGTAAAATTTAATAATTCTGTTAATGTTTTTCAATCACTTCGATGATTCTCTATTTTGATTATTATTTGGTTCATATTTTCATTTAGATACATTTTATCATATTTTTGTTGTTCGGAATTTGTCCTTTCATGATACTATTTGGTCATTTAAAACGTGCATTTAAATAATATTGAAATAATAATAATATTTTAATATGCAATTTTGTATAAAAATAAGTAGTAAACTTTCTACCGATGAATGGAAATAACATTATATATATTTTTATATGTCTTAATTTGTTTACCAATAATTACAATGTTTCAATGTACAAATGCAATCCGATAAGTTATGAAGAAAATATAACGTCTATGATACACTGAAATAAAGTTGCAAATGCGCGCACCACATAACAACAGCCGACGGTTTGTGTGAAGTATAGTAAAATAAAAGGTTACACCAATGAATTAACAATTGGAAATGAGAGCACACGAATATTATTCAAATGGTTTAAGAGCTGTAAGGAGAATGGGGCCTGGTCCATGTAGTAAAGGTAAATTCAAACATATAAACTAATCTATCAGATTCCCCTATGGCCACTATCTAATTTCGGAATGGATTATACAATCATGTAAATCGAACCATTAAATATTTATTAAGTATTACGTAACTCTATTTGTAATGTTTTTTGAGACTCTCATTCCTTCGTAACGCATGGTAGCGCAAACTGATACACCCCCTAAAGCGTTATGATATACACCACTCAATACCGCCCTCCCTCTACTCCAAACACACTCCTATTTTGAAAATATTATCAATTTAAGGAAATATTTTTATAATTACATATATAAGCACAAATAATTGGTATTAGAATAAATAACACGCATAAAAGTTAAACAATAGTTTAACAAATTGACTGCATTATATATATTTTTAAGCGTTTTACAATGTGAAAGACACCCTCACCCCCCTTAATGAAATATAATGATAACCAAAACACCACCCCCTAGGCGTTACGTAATACTTAAACAGCCCCTATAGATAATAACATATATTTTAGAATTCTTTTAACCATGTTTAAATCGGAATTTGAAATTATTGAAGACAATCTGAGCGAACGAATATCACCGCTATAGTTTATAAGAGCTGATATAGCGTAATAAATGTTGGCAAATGGAGAAGTTTGTGCAGAAATAGCTTATTGTGGTAGTCATACAAGCTTAGTTTGTATTCAATCAATTACAAAGAATCCTCAAAACGATTCACGAAGTGAAACAAAACAACACTCAAGATTAATGTTTTCAATATATATTACCTGATTTTAATTTCACGTTTTTTTTATGTATAAAACATTTTGTTTGGAACAATTGTTATAACTAACATTAAGCATAACATTTTAAAACTTATAAATGATATATAGATAAGAAATATATAAATCTATATTATTCATAGACGTATAACAGTAATTATTCTTCTATGAATTAATATTAATTATAAATAATTAACATTAAATTATATTATTAAAGTTTTATTATATAGAAATAAAATGTAACTTGCGTATTTCAAAATTTGTGACCGTTCAGTTTTTATGTAGAGCTGTTTTGATCATGTTATATAAACAGTTATATTTTTGTAAGTAATATAGTCTTTTTATTCCTTTTACATATTGATACAATTGAACTGTGATACTACTTAAATTAGATGCAATAAAATTATTTGGTATCATAGATTTCCTACTTTTCTATTATATAGAAATAAAATATAATTTGCGTATTTCAAAATTTGTGAATGTTCAGTTTTTATGTAGGGCTGTTTTGATCATGTTATATAAACAGTTATATTTTTGTAATTAATATAGTCTTTTTTTTAATTCCTTTTACATATTATTATTGATACAATTGAACTGTGAATTGTGATACTACTTAAATTAGATGCAATAAAATTATATGGACATAGATTTCCCATGTGACTAAATTGCTCAAAATTATATTTTTAAATTGAAAAAGTTATTCATATTACTACAACCCTAGAAAAAATTAACTGATACACTCTTTTTTAGGTAATTTTTATTTTATATTATTTCTATAAAATTTTAATTTTTATATCAGCAACTTTTGAAGTTACTATTTAAGTAATAAGCAATAAAAGATCAATGCTTTTTTATCAATCAATAAGTGGTAGTCTGGAAAGAAACTGTTTTTGTGTTCTCAAAGGGGGTTGGGTATGAGAGGCTAATACTAATAGGATGTAATTCCTCCATTACGATCAATCACCTAGCATCGATATGGCATTGACTCAGTGAGTTCTTGAAGAAAGTCTTGAGTTGTATTACTGTTAGCATACAGCTCAGATGCAACCTCAAACAGCTGGTCCATACCATAGATAACACATTGCTCAAGTTGTGATTTGAGATACTGCCAGATATTCTCCATGGGATTGAGATTGGGGCTAATTGCTGGCCATGGAAGCACTTCCACCCTGTTCTGCTCAAACCAATGCATTGTGAGAAGAGCCTTGTGAGGTGTGGCATTATCCTGCTGATAAATGGAGTCAGCATGGTCCCGAAAAATTAAGGAAGGTGCTCTTCCATTATGGCGACATATGACCTGGCTGTCATATTCTCCCTGCAGCAGTGTAACTGGAGGATGCCTGCATAAGAAAAATGCGCTCCACACCATAACTTTACCACCACCCTGTACTCTGGGTTGAACTATGTTATGGATCTGACCAGCACCACATGGACTTCTGTAATAATGCCGTTGTGTAGTCTGGATGATGTGTTTTCTTCACCATCTTCACTCTTTGAAATCAACAATACAAGATGTTATTTCATGATTGTCACATTGCTCTTATACCCCTTTTCATAACTTTATTGGCAATTAGACACTGCTCAATAATATTCATCTCTATTTGCAATGTATAGGTACAGCTGGGTACTGTTAGGTGTCTAACACATTTATGCGTGGATGTCCCCATGTTAAATCAATAGATTGATTATGTCATCAGCCTCCAATTCTTTCACATTACAGCTAATGATGGGGTGAATAGCACTGGCACATTGCTTTTTGGTCTGTTCTGGCTTACACACACAGTCTACTGCAGCATGCAAAGCTGCAAAAAATGAAGGAATTGCATCATATTAACCTCTCATACCCCCATCCCATTTGAGAATGCAAAAGCAGTCTCTCTCTCTTATTGAATGATAAAAAACATTGATTTTTATTGCTTTTACTTAATTATTAAATTTAAAAGTTGCTGATTTAAAAAAATGGAAATCATTTAAAAATTACCTGAAAAAAGGGTGTATTGGTTAATTTTTTCCAGGGTTGTATATATACCATGCTGGCCACCCAATTAGCATATTCAAATAAAAAATGATGTATTTGTTTAATTTTCAAATATGACTAACAATAATACAAAAATAACAGTAAATGTTAAATAGTAATAATAAATTGTTAAAAAGAAATGTTAAATAAATAATAATTAAAAAGGACATACAATAACACAAATGTAGCAGTCAGTAATCATTTACTATTTTGTAGTACCACCTTTGGCTTGAAAAACTGCTTGTGTTTGTGATGGCATGGACTTAACCAGCTTACAACAATAATCGGCTGACATTTGTTGTATCCATACTGCCTTGATTTTGTCCTGGAGATCCATTGCTGATATTGGTTCATGTATTGCAATTTACTTTTTTTAAACAAGCCATGATGTTTGTTACTGCTAGCCAGTTTTTAACCATCTTGGTGGTATGGCATGAAGTGCCATCATGCTGGAAGCTTGTACATCCACAAAGAGGCATAAACATTGGCAGTTTGTCCTAAAGAATGTCATGGTACATTGTAGTATTTATGGTTGTGTCTTGTTGTTTCATGAACCACAAAGCTTCTTGACCATGGGCAGAAATTGATCCCCACACCATTTGGCTTGGTGAATGTTCCACTCTTGGTATAGTCAGTTATAGCATTGCCTGACAATATAGATATACATTAGAAGAGAACATTTGACTGAATGCCAATTCTCAGGGGTCCTGTCAGCAATTGTCATCTTGGAGATGCATGGTATGCAAGCAGGACAATATGACCAAAGCTTCAATTCAAACAGTAATCATTGTCGAATAGTATATGTGCTTATACTGTATTGAGTAGTTGAGATTCAATAAAAGATGATGAATTTATGGGATCAGAAGTGATCATTTGTTTCATTACATTATCTGTTCTGACTGAAGTAACCTATGGAGTACATGGCCATTTCTTTGCAGAAAAACTGCCAATTATTTTAAATTTCATTGCACCACATATTGACATATTGTGAAACACCAAGGCATTGTCCTTTACATAAGACTTGCATCTGATCAACTGAGTTAGTTAAAAAATTCTTATTTCAACCCATTACATGAATAGAGCTGTGTAATTAATCTGACAATGTTATTGTATAACTTATACTTAAATATGTTAATCTTTCTCTTTTTCAATCATTTACTGCAATTGAATGTGATTGGTTAAGAGCAAAATTAATAAATGTTAAACTATATTAGCAAGGTGTCCAGTTCTTGAAAAATCATTGAAATCACTGAAAAGTCACTAAAAAATAATCTCTTGAAAAAGCACGGAAAATTTTCGGAATTCAGTCAGCTATCATGGAATTTTTTTTAATAAGTTTAGTAAAAAAATTATATCTGTATTAGCTGCATTCTTGGCTTTAAATTCATAACATTTTCGGCGCCGGTTTATAGGCTATGTCATGTCATTAGGTAGGTGCTAAGCACAACCACTATGGTTGCAGGGAATTAGGTGCCCTGGCATGGTGAGCTGTCATTAGGTAGTACTTATTTGCTTACAAACATGTACATTATATTTTTTGATTAGTTTATTTACCGTTTATTATTTGGACTTTATATAATATTCATGATCATAACTAACTAATATATTGTTAACTACATTGTTGTATTTTTTTGGATTGTAGATTTAAAAATCAGATGGCAAATAGTACTACTTATTTTAATATATCATTCTGCATGACACAAGGTTTTCTAATTGGCTTCAAGCTGTTTCAGATAATAATAAGGAAGCGAAATGTTCTCTTTGTGTGAAGACATTTTCCTTGGGAAGAATAGGAGTGTATGCCTTGACAAGTCATGCTCTTGTTAAAAAACACAATAATATATTGAGTAATGCTAGAACAAATTCAAAGCTTCCATTCCCAATGCTCTCAAATAAACCAGAGCTGTTCTACACCTTCAAATTTTCTAAGTGTGATAGCTGAACCTCTATCTGCTACTTTCTTAAGTTAACCTACGACCAACTCGTATTCTTTTCTATCAGCAGAACCATGTAAAACATTTGTTATAAACAGTAAAATTGTGGAAACTGAAATTATAGTGTCTACATTCAGTTGTCTTTTGTAACTCACTTCGGTCATTGGAAAGTGCAGTGAAAATATCAAAACATGTCTGATGATTCATCAACAGCTCTAGGTCTTAAGTTGGGCAAGAGCAAAGCTCAATATCTCACTGTATATGGTATTGCCCCTCATTTTCAGAAACTGCTTTTAGATGAGTTAAGGAATTCGAAATATGTTGTAGTAGCTTTTGATGAGTCCTTGAACAAAATGTTGAACATTGCATTACTTAAAAGCACTGTATACTATGTAGACAATTGTGTATAATTTAGTTACTTATTTTATGATGTGTGTTGGAAATTGATTTTGAAATATTGTCAGCTAAAAACATGTTTTAAAACTCACTTTTTTCTTAAAAGATGCCTTAAGTTTATTATGCGGGTGTCCTGCGTTCTATAACGCTGGACACCCTGATTAGGCATTCTGGCATCATTTCTGCTATTTATATACTTTTTTCATAATTATGAAAATTTGTTATAGCTTAATTTGGTATAATTTAGTTTTGTTGAATAATTAGATACATTTTAAAAACGTATAGTTAAGAAAACTTATCTGTGTGATAAAAATATGACATGCTGGTTTTATTATGAGCTGTTTATTATATAGTGCTTTTGTACTTCAATAATGGCCATTACTTAATTGTATTTGATTGATAAATACAGATGGCCTATCTATTCTAGCTATAATTATATATTTATTCTATATGATGATGTATATTTTTATTTTTATTAACATTGAACATGGCTTATGGGAAAAAATGAGAACTACCATTTTATCAGGTGAATTTAATGTTTTTATGACATAAATCAAGTAGTTGATACAAATATATATTAAGCAAACATTTTGGTACATCATTAAAACAATTAATATATCATCGATAATAATATTTTACAATAAGAAACCTATCATGTACTACTAACAGCTACATGATTTACACTCATCACACACCTCTATACACTTTTAGTTTCAGCTTTAAAACAGAAAAAACAATTCAGACTCAAAGTTGTTGTCTGTTAACTGCCCTATTTAGACAGCTTCAACTGACCCCTTCTTTTTAACATTCAAGTGTTTTGTTTTCATTACAAATATTTATTTATGAATTAATATAAATCACATATAACAAATTAAAGTTAAATGACAGTTTAAAAGATTTTTTTGTCTGGTTTGAACCACATTAAGTCCTTAAAATAAAATTGTGATATTAAACTTCATTAATAAAACATTAAAATTAAATATTTATGCCTCTTAAAAATGGGAACTTGCCTTTAAAATATTGTGATCTGTCCTGAATTTATGTGTCTTCCCCATCACATAGCTCTAAATTGTGTAAAAAAAACATTCAGGATTGAAAAAATTTAACAAACTGATTTGTATATTATTCATTTTTGTTACTGATAGTATTTGTAATCAGATTTCCTTTAAATATGTATTGTTTTCCATGTTATCATAGATATTGTATTTCTTTTGTTCATAATCTTAATTATTGCACTTCTCATAATTGACCAGGGTAATGTATTTTGCAATTGAATGTAGAAAGCCTACGTTTGTATACTATGTATGTACTATGTATACTAATGTGTTCATAGGTTGTAATCAAGATTGTAAATTATTTATTTATTATTTATTCACTCTTTTTTTACAATTGTGTAATTCTTTCTTTGTGGTGTTGATCGTGTTCTTGTACTTTACAGTGTTAATCTATTTATCAAGACGACAGAAAAAGAATGAAATTCTTCTCATTGGAATTTGTGAATCTGGCAAAACTGCTCTCTTTAGTAAACTTGTATACGGTGGAATGAACGAGACATATGCATCAATCAAAGAAAATGTTGGAGATTATCAAACTTCCGGAAAGGTGTGTAAAAATCATATTCATATGTTAACTTATTTAGCAGTGCTTGATTTCCTTCCTATTTTTGTTGTTTTCAGCAACCTAGAAAATTGAAACTTGTAGACCTTCCAGGACATGAAAAACTTCGACACCAGTTTCTCAAACATTATAAAGCCAAAGCAGGGTAAACATTTTTAAATGATATGCAATAGATTGTATATAACATACTAGTTCTAAATGCTTAATAAATTAAAAGATATATTTTACCATCATTAATGGTTATTAAACCTCTTATTATGTATTGCTTTCAGAGGTATCGTATATGTTGTTGACAGTCAGGCTATTCAGCGTGAATTAAAAGATGTGGCTGAGTAAGTGTCATTACATTTTATTCTATATATTAAATTATCTTGTTTCTGTATGTTCTATAGTATTTCAAGTTAAATACAATTTTATTTACATTATATGACGTATATACTGTTTGCAGTGATATGATCTTAGTCATTCACCATTATAATAGGTGAACTTTGTATGTTACTTTAACCTTATAAGCGCGACTAATTATTTCAAATTTGTACAGTACCTCGTTTTATAATTTTGTCACGAAAATATAATACGAATGCTTTGTAATTGTCAAAAGTATTTTACTAACGTGTGTATTACTTATTTTACACGTTTTCAACTTGAATAATATTAATCGTAGAAATGTTTTAATGTGACCTATATTTTTATACGAAAAATATAATGTAGAGTGTAATGTAGAGTTTTCTTTTAATAATATCCCTTTTCTATTTATAATTACATAGAAATAAAAAACATTCTAGTCTTCATGTAGAATGGTATTTTTGAATGATTAATATACTCTCAATTTTAAAATATAGCATTATACGTTTATCTACTTTTATTTATTAAAATGAAAGCTATTAATATGTAAATAATAGCGGCATGGTTTGTTTGTTTGACTAGTTAACTAGTTTGAACAAAAAAATTCATAATTTATTTTGCCGATTAACGTTTATTTTTATTGATATTTTAACATTAAATGCGTTGACCTACAGTATATTCTAATTATTGTTATTACTTTGAAGTTATTAATGGTTTATATATGGCTTGTGATATCAGGTTCCTTTACACATTTCTCACGGACACGTCAGTGCTCAAGAGTCGTGTTCGAATTTTGATTGCATGCAACAAGCAAGATCACACTATGGCTAAGGGATCAAAGGTGGTCAGAGGACTTTTGGAAAAGGAACTGTGAGTTTTTTTATTATTTAGTAATTTCATATTATTATACATAGGAATATGAAAAAATATTTTAATTTCAGAACGACACTATTTTTTTTACTGTTATTATTAATTTTGTACCAAACAACGTTAAAACGGCTTAGTTTAATTAGTTTTGGACATCGTATTTTACATTCCGAATATGTTGTTTATTTAACCAATATGAATAAAAAATTTAGCAGCTGACTTGTATGCATATCTTATTAAAAAAATTATAAATAAGAGAGGAAATGGGGTCATATATGCCTTTCTAATCTATTTTATCATTTCTAAAATAAAAATGTTTTTCAGATTAAACCTTATTTCTCACATCATTTGTTTAATTGTTCGATCTTACTGGAGTATAGTCCTTTCCCCCCCAACTTTACATTAATTTTATATTAACCCTATCACCACGGAGCGCTATTGAAAGTCTATTTGGAGTGGTTAGATTGACCCAACAATATTTAATATTCTTTATCGGTTTAGTGCTTAATGGTAGTAGTTTTTTTTACCATAATGATATATATTTTTCAGTGCATTACGTGTGAGAAATTAAACATTAAAATGGATTTTAACATATATTTACAGAATGTATGTTGTTATAATTGAAAGTTTTGTCTAAAACTTTTATTGTTTTTGATACAGACTGCATTTTGAAATGTATTTGACTGCGTTTTGAAATGTATTTGTCTGCATTTTGAAATGTACATTGTTTAAAAGTAAATTTCTCCTCATTTCGAGTCATGTAATCAAGTATTACGTTATCAAGTAATAATCTAGTTTATTTTATGGAAATATATGAAATCGACTAGGTGCATTATGAGTATATTTATATAAGATGTATATTTTTTAACAGTTTATTTAAAATTAAACTTCTGTTATTTTCATTTATATTTTTAGTATAGGAATTATAATGTGCTGGTTTACTTTGTTATATAGTTATAATGCTAAAAGCGATGTACATAATTTTAGTATTTCAAAATAGTCTTGTTATTTGTATATTTATAGTAGTTATTGTTGTTTGTAGATTTATAGTAATTGTTATTTGTAGATGTATAATGTCACGTTAATTTTATGGCATTAAAAAGTTAATCAGTAAAATGTATACTTGTGTAATAGTAAAATATAATTATTTTCATTGTGCAAATCTGACTGGAAAAACGTATTGATGGCCAATGCTTCTTATATGCTCAAAACGGTTATAAATCATCAATTGAGGTACCAAAAACGGTGATTGAGTATGAATTGAAAGCAAGATAATAACTCCAAAAGGCTAAATCATTTGATGTAAAGAAGGCTTCAGAAGAAGAAAGGGAGTTGTTGGTTCAAATGACAAAGAATGGCGTATCTAATTGGAAAAGCTGGACAACGAAAAAGATTATATCAGAAAAATATATACAAAGAGCAACTTCATCCTGAGAAATTGATTGTGCTATACTCAAAAGAAGGCATAAATTGATTCATTGTAAATGGTTTTTAAACTGTTGCTATCTATTATTCAAAAAATATTATTAAAAGACAACGATCTTTTATGGTGAATGAAAGGAACTAAAGGGAAGAAAGTTGGAAAAAAAGCCGTGACTGCGATGATGAAGGAGGTCAGGCGGCTCAAAAGATAATCAGTTTCGGAAAAATTAGGGAAACTATTGGATTTAAAAACATGCAAAATCTGTAATCCAATTTTTTTATCTAAGTAAAAGTAATTCACTTACTTTTACTGACTCAGCCTACATTTTTAGTAAAAAATTAATTTTCCTTTTCTGACCTGTGTTCTTTTCTATCTGCTTTTATTTAGTAACGAGTATGACAGTAATGTATATGTTATTCATCAAATCGTACAGTGAGTAATCCGCTGGTTAGTTAATTCAGTTAATCCGCTTAACCGGATCATCTAAATGCTAAAAAAATTAACTTTTAAATTCTGGTCGATTATATAAATTAATCAATAAATGTGCCATGTGGGTTCTTCTGTGGGTTTATGTTCCCTGTTTGCTGGATTGTGGCTGAAACCTAGTGATCCCTTTAACATTAATTTTCTGAAAAATCCAGATATTGTCACTAATAAATATATTTAGATTTTGCAATAAAAGCGCTATTCTGAGCTGAAATTTTATCCGATTTCAGCGAAATGGTATACGATAATAAACGTACGGAAGCTTGTGTCTTAATTTAAATCTAAAAATAAGTCCACTGTAGCTGAAAATCCGATATAACAGTAGCTTGTATAAAGCGTATTTGACTTTTATATGGCGATATATATGTGGGTTATTCCCTCCGGATACCAGGTCTTAACTATACCATATTACACTCCCAATCCCGGCAGAAACACCCTCCGCGTGACCCGTGGGGGCGCCTTGGAAGGCCTCGATGTTGCCGATGGCAAGAACACCTCTCCACTCGGCCGGCCGGGCAAGGAGTTCCAATTCACTGATTTGCGTGTCCCGGTAGACTTTGTCGAGTGTTCTGTACGCGAGAATCTGGACCCGGTTAAGATCTGGTTAGACAAACTCTAAAGCTCGCTGGACGGATCTCTCTAATGTCAATCGAGCTGCCCACCGTGTGTAACCTTTAGTCTTCATTGATGAAAAATTACCAATGGTTATACTTTTTATCGATCTATATATTATACTAACTTGTAAGGATCGATTACGTTTCTTCACCGTTGTCTTATTTTTGCTATATAATGTAGAATGTTCTTATTGGTGTAGATGTTTTCATTGGTCCTGTGTATTTGTCTGTCATTTTTAGTGTATACAATGTTAAATTAATGTGTGTATGCTTTGTACTATATTTACTATAATAAAATCTTGTAAATGGTGCTTTATTTAGTTTGTCTTTATTCCCATGTTTTGGAATTTAAAATTTCCTTATATTGAATTCTTTTATTCCTTATTGCAAACAAGTACTTCAAATGTCCATATATTATCTTTAATGAAACTTACTGTGTCTCCTGTGTACAAAATAATAATATCACCGCATGCTCTGTTAATTTTTACATTAGCCCTAAAAGTACCACGAGAAAAGGAGGGCATTTTGACACCATTATTTTAAAAATAATTATTATTGCACCAGTTTACTTAAAGATAAATATTTTATATTTAACCCATTTTGTTGAAATTTGGAATTCTTACTAAATAATAAGTAAGTCACATATTATATGAGATTTTACATCTTAATTTAGATGATGTTTGATCTGGAAAATTCGTTTCGAGTGAGATCAGTCAAGATCATTTGTCTTGAAGTAGGCATATTTACGATATCAACTTTGTTTGAATTTGGTCTACTTACTAAATGAGGTATAACTATTATTAAAAAAAAATCTGATAATATTTTTACAGATATAGCAAATAGCTGACCATACTACATTTTAGAGCAATTAATTATTGTAACATCTATTAGGTAATTGTTATCCTATAGAATGAAAAGGATGTTTTTATATTATTTGTTAGGATATCATCAAAAACATCACAATCAAATCCGCATATAACGAATCCCAAAAACCGATATAACCGAAATTAAATGTATTGTGTAGGCGATACAAAAAGTTATAACGTACAGTACTTTATATCCATACAATGAGTCAATTCAGATTATAACAATATTTCTCTGGTTAAATGTATAGTGTGTGTGTTTATCCCGTTTTTATTGATTAAAATCCTAAACGGAAATAATAAATATTACTACCAACTTTGTATTCTATCCAATAGTACAAATATTATTATATTTAAAAGTATTTGTTTTAAATGCATTATGTTTTTATTTTATAGTTAAACATATAATAAACTATCTCTTTTTAAAGATTTTATTAATAATAATATCAATACAAGAACAACAATATCAACCTACACCCTAAGATATTATTTTAAATCCGATTTTTATTTCTCTGTTGCAAAACTAGTATTACGTAACATACTATTCGAATGTGGGCGCCCCCATTAACTCTTAATATTATAGTACTCTGCTTATAATTTCTTGTCACCCGGATGAAAATGTTTTATAAAACTTTATTTTCCGGTCTTTAACTTGTTAAAATTGTAACTTGTTTAAATTACTATGTTTTCCCGAAATTTAGACTCAATTTAATTTTTTTGGATTAATTTCGATCTTTAAAACCAATTTCAATAAGGTTAATAATTGTAACAGTTTTTAAGTAATCTATTTTTAGTTGTGTGAATTTTTAATAAATGTTTCTTAGCATATGTAAAAATGTCGTACGGTAGGATTGCACCACTCATGCAATTAACTTAGCTTCATCTCATGAATGTGACATAAAAATATTTGTTATCACTTTTATTACTCTATTTCTTTGTCTTTCAGTTTTATTAAGTTCACAAATATTAAGTGTAGCCTTACCTTACGTAAAAACATATACTTTGTTAAAAACATTATACCCTACAAAAATGTTTTTGTCTTACTAAATTGAAAGGGAATATGTATCAAACAATTAGAAGTTTATATAAGTCAATTTTATTTGAGTGTTACATTTATTGAGGAAACATAATATTATAACATCGTCAAATCATTGACTGAATAAAAATAATTTGAATTGATATATTTGTACTACTTTATAGTAGTAATTAATATTTATAAATACTATTTTTATAATATTATATAATTTATAAGAAAAATATAAAAGTTAATTTATTGAAAGGCAAAAGGTTTAAAATAAATTAATATAACATAAAAAACGAAGAAGTGATGAAAGCGAACTGGCTATTGTGCATGTCACAAGCACCCCTATCACGAGAAACTTTATATACACTTTCAAGGCGCCTTCCTAGCATATATGAATGTATAAGGCATATAGGCTATAGGTTGTTTTTACGTGAAATATATTTTTATTCCTTCTGTATTTAAGTAGCGTCGCCCCAAAATGGTCTTAATACGACTTTGATGCCTAGCATTCCATGCCGGTCCCCAATATAGTTTGTAAAGTAAATTATATAAAATCAATGCATAATATATTTGGTAAAGTAAATTATATATTTTATTAAGTGAATTAGGTATATATTTTACGAAGTGAATTACAATAGAAAGAAAAACTGATAATTCAATTCGAATTATAAATTAATTAATTATAAGTTAATTATTATGTTATCTATTGCTTTTCTATCTATTGTAGTTTTATTGTAATTCACTTAATAAAATAATATTATACCTAATTCACTTTATAAAATATATGTATAGCCTACCGAATTCACTTAAAAAATATATAGGCCTACCTAATTCACTTTATAAAATACATAACTAATTCACTTTATAAAATACATAACTAATTCACTTTATAAAATATATAATTCACTTTATTATAAAATATATAATTTCCTTTATAAAGTGAAGATGTTCGCATTGTTCGGTCGAACCCCCCTTTTTCCGAAGGGGCGGCATTATTTCTGTGATTGCGGGGCGCATTCTC
>JAUZND010028748.1:0-23409 GCA_034780555.1 Coelogynopora nodosa
GAGAATGGACAGGAAAACCACTTAGCTGGTGCTCTCATGCTGCAAACGACCGGAAACGTTGGCGCGCTGTTGTCAATGAAGCAAAGGAGACGGCCTACGATCATATATGACTATGCCGAAGAAGAAGAAGAAGATATATATTTTGTATATATTATAATAAATTATTTTGAAAATTGAATGTTCAGTTTTGTAACAATTTTTTTTAAAACCATTATGGGTTTTCCTATAATTTCAGTCATTGTGAATATAAATACCATAGTTAACCTCTTAGCCGGAATATATCCACCACTTATTCACGGGAATTTATCATTTATTTTGACTAATTTAGGTCAAAGGTTTATTATTACTAAAATATAACTATTTTGACTATATAATATTATTTTATAAGTTCTTCTCAGTCTATTAAGTAGGCTAGGCTGTCCACCCTCTGTACTCCTTATATTTCCCGGTTGGGTGGGGCTATAGTGGTGTCATTTCTCGAGAACAATTAAACCTGCCTTTATGAAACATGTGCTTGTTTAGACATTGAAATAATTATAATTACATACCCATTCTATCCCTCTGATTTTTCTGTTCACTTTTTCGTAGTTTTTTGCTCCTAAAACAAATATATTATTCTGCATTTAACGGATGCAGTTGTCAATCAGTTTCACAATTTTTAAAAATAACAGCCTCGGCCTTCCTTGAGGAGTCGAAAGAGGGAGGGAAGAGGAGAAGGAGGCACCGTGAGACGCTTTCTTTTTAGGTTTCAAATTTTATGTACACCTCGACTGTTTTCCTGGTGAAATAGCTGCAGCTGCATAAAGTACATTCTCTAAATACAGTGTTACGGAGGAGCTCGCCGCAGCTGTGTAGTATGTAAATTACCGTCACATCTAGGCATTGATTTTATAACCGGATTCCTTGATAAATCTCTGCTTTGATGATGAAATGCTGTATTTAGTCAAATTACACAGTAATTATGTTGGAATATGATAAAATCTAATTTTTTGTTAACATCATTTTATTTAGATTTGTATATTATAATAATTGGTGAAATCTAAAATGCCTTGCGTGTAGACCATAAAAAAGTGGTTTCGACGATAACATTTTTTAGATGTGGAATTTTTTTAAACAAATAATAGTAAATAATTAAATCAATAAATACATAATTTAATCGATATTCTAACCATAACATAACACTATGCTGATAGAAGGCGTAGGTTTGAAAACAGTTACGAAACTAAAATTTGACAATCTTAATTTTTCAAAATTAAACGCTCTTCTATAAATCATCAAATGCTATAAATCTACTGATACAATAATACAGTGATAGTGTTGAGGTTTAGACTAACGCTGATTAATGATGTTCGACGATTACATTTTATAATATGAATCGATGAGTCAACTAAATTGATAATGATTATTAAACGTAAAACATATTCATTTTTTCATTTTAGATAATTGTAATACAAGTTTTTTTTCTTATTTTTGATGAAATCTAAACATTTCACAGAATATGTATATTAAATGAAGGAGTTTAATTTTGTTGAATCTTATTGACTTTTTTACATTACAAAAAAACTGAATTAATTGTTTTCATAATTATTATTAATAAAACGCAATGTTTTTAATACAGTTTTTTTGTAATATATTAAAAGATAATCGGAGGTTCTTTCGAGATTTATGGTTACCTTTTAGTCCAACTACATTTAAAACAAACATTCCAAGTCGCCTATTACAATAGAATAATATGCATAGTGTGAGAAATATCATTATATTATACTATAAAATTATGATTTATTAGTGTATTATAATTTTTTAATTAATAATATGACACGCTTACAATAAAAAATACTTACACCTTTTTTAAATATTACGATATTAATAGTTTTAGATTATTTAAAATAATATCCATTATATAACAAAAAACGTTTATAACATCTAATTAGTTTCTAAGTTATAACAGTTAGGATGTCCGAAAAATATTAAATAATCTATTTTTTATAAATACGGGATTACTTTAATTTATAAATATTCAGAAAGCCAGTAAAAGTAATCGACAGGACGGAAAACATATTAATTGCATGTATATAGAGAAAAACAATTGTAATCAAATTCTCGGCAACTTAAAAACTCTCTTTCTCTCTCCTAAACATCGCGTTATGTTTGATGTAGTCAAGTTTATTAATGGATATTAAATTAATTAATTTAATCAAATAAGGACATCTTTTGATTTTAATATGTTTTAATTTTATTTGATACCATGATATCGAATATACCTATTTTTTACATAATCACTTAAATGATTTTCAGATAAATGATAACCGAGTTTCAAAAAGAATAATTAAAGTATTTAAAATAGATTTATTAATTATTTTGCTAATTATATCTATCTTGCTAATTAAATATTTGATGTAATTTTAAAATATTTATCAATAGGCTCATGCAAAAAATCACATTTAATCCATAAAAAGTAATAACACTCTTATCATTATGTATTAGAGCGTCCGTGTATTGAAAAGAAACATTTCTATTACTACATTTATTGTGTTCTATAATTTAATATAGCCTATTTATAAAATATTTGAGAGTTGCCTTGCAACCACTGAAAAATAATTTCACTTTCTGACGCGTGTTATTATTATACATAATAGTTGATTGTGCGTTCTATTTAAATGAAGCAGTTTAAAACTGAGACTGTATTACTATCATATTCTTTTAATTTAAAAATAGCTCTTCATCTTTATAAGGGAATATTTATTAAAGAAATTAGATTACTATTATTTCCTTTTATATCTGTTTTTCTTAAGTAATAAGAAAACTATATTCAACCATTTTTATATTTTAATATTTTTCAAATATACAGGGGAATAGAAAATAAATAGCCAGAATTTAGTCGAATACTTGAGAAGGTGAATTGAAACGATAATTATTTATTCCCAATCTATAAGCAAATTTTGCACCTTTTCATATTTATATTAATTAAACAGTAAAAATAAAAGTTAATAATTTTTAATTTTTAAAAAATCATTCAGTTATAAACAATATCATTTGTCTAGAAATTAACCATGCCAATTTCAATTATATTCTCAATAATCCAATTTAGCCAACTTCCCTTAGACACCCGTTGCTGTTTTTAAGAAATTTACCTAACTAAGTTTTACAATCCCACCGTGCAGATGAATGTTGTACATGTCTACACATACCTACCCTCAGTACAAATTCTACAACACACTACAGGTATAAAATACTACACCCCGCGAAACTGTGCATGGATATAGACATACATATACACAAGTGTCAATCTTTACTGACACGAAAAAGCGTATGTTGTTCTTTGACATTCAAGTTCTATTCACAGTAAAATGAATAACTGTATGATATCCTGTTGTTAATTAGTTCGTGCGCGGAGCAAACGACCTTAATATGGTACCAGTGACTTACTGTTAAAGCAAAATATTGTAAAGTATAATATTGTGGGAAATTTTGGCGACGGCTTTGCGACAGTATATCTTAAAACATTTCTCACTTACAATACATATGAACTTCTGGATCTTTATGGCTTGCAATCCGATTCTCCCTTTCCTTCCCTTCCCTTTCTTATCTTTTGTTTTGTTGTTTATAAAACCTATATAATGCTAGCGTTGTTATCCCTTGGACAAGTTGGTTTTTATTTACAGTGGATTTTTTAAAATATATGTTGGGTTAAATATCTAAATGATGGTATATTATAGTTTTAGAATTATAATTTAAAATGATACAAATTCTACAGTACATTGTAATAATTTTCAATATTTAATCATAATTTTCAAAAATTTAGCAAGCTTATACACAATAGATTTATGGTCTGCAAAAGCTCAGCTTCAAAACAAATTTTTTGTATCGTTTTACTGTGATAAATGTATTCGTTTATAATTAATACTTGCTTAAATTGTATTATTTACTAAATTTGAGTAATATAAAATAACTCAGCTTTAAGTAACGAACTCATATAAGTGACAGCTTACAAAATTGACAGGACTTCATACCTCTCTATATAACTAGATATTATTTTTTAAATAATTAGCTTGGACAGGACTTATCAGTGGTGCATAAAAGTTCGAATACTTTATTTTCTTAATAATCAATAAAATTGCACATTAGGAACTCTTCCAACTATTATATTATTAATTTCACAATAAACTAATAGTCATTTATTTTTACATAACATTTCATTATAAACATTATTTATGCATTAAAAAATAGAAAACTGTTTTTCAATGGACTATTTAAACATAACATTACATTTTCTTATTTTCATGCTAAATTACAAATTGGAAATTTTCTCAAATAAACAACTATCCTTCAATTTCATAAAATAAATCTTTCTCCAATGCATCTATTTATCTTCAATATAGACGATTAAAAAATATGAATAATATGTTGAAGGACATTTACATAATATTTTAATTTCTAACAAAATTTTAGCAAAACAATACCCGTTCATATTCAACAAAAAACTCGTGGATTTACACTTTAATTCAAAGCGTCCTACATAAGTTCCCTTCATCAATCTTGTTCCATTCGAGAGAATTATATTATCAACAATTTATTTCGCTTAACCCGGAAATGATATTTAATCATTCCTGCCCCGCTGCCTTTATGTCTCGCACATACAGATTCAAATCAAATGTTCCCATATATCTTCTTCAATATAAAAAAAGAAAAGAAACATTGCTGTAATCATTTCTCAGGTAAAAAATATTTTTCCTTATAAGATACAAGTATCATGCCAAAAAATTATAGATCAAGCGAAAATGGGGAGAAATAAAAATATTTCACCATCCTCGAAGCGCACACTATAACATACGTGTTTAATACATATGTACATCACATATTGTTTCATTTTTCTGATTAAATGACGTTTTTTTGCGTAGAGTGACCTGTAATAACTCGAGACAGCCTAATCATATATAGCCCACTCGCACGCTTGTCTGTACAGCTTATACATTTTGCGGGAAGTCATTTGGGGATAATAACAGGCTGGGAATTGAATCTCGATATGTTATACTTATTATAACTTCTCTCGGCCATACAACTTTGCGGGAACAACAACAAAAAGCGCTTCCTGCCTTACGCCGATTTACAATTTGCTCTTAGTTTTAATTTGCTCCACTTCGTTTTTTTCTATCTCCCTCTGGTAGGAAAGTGTGTTTTAGTGAATTTTGAGACGGAATAGCAGCTGCTAACACAAAAGCTTCATTTTTAATTTTTCGATCTGGATTATTTTTTTTGTCTTTCCGGCACGCTTGCTCCCTCTATCGCTTCGTGTTAGGGTTCTTGTATGCTTTTACTTTTAAATTATCAGTAGAAAAATGTCAGCATTTTCTCTACATTTTTACGTTGTGCTTGCTCTCTATTGAAATTGATATATATTGAAATTAAATAGATCTTATATGTTTACATATATGTTTCAGTAAAAAACAATTAGACAACATTTACGAAAATTAATAACAATGAGTTGGTGGGTTTTTCTCTCAACGTATAACGAAATTCAAGAAAGTATCAAATAGTACTCTACAATATCAAATTATTTATTATGAAGCAAATTTCTATGATATATTTATAAAATAATGATTTAATGTTAATAATAAGGATAGTAATTATTTTATAATTCTACTAATATTAGAGTATAAATTTTTTCAACATTTATGTAAAAGTCGGTAAATTTTGGTGCAAACTTTATTTTATCGTATTTTATTCTATATCAACTTAGCAAAAATGGTAATATCAGTTTTTAGTAAGACCTAAAATGGACTAATTATATTAATTATTTTTCATAAAATGTCAACTTTTAGTAGATACAGACCAAATCTTCCATAATTTGCTGTAGATATATTTGAAAGAACATTCCAAAATATTTAAAATTATTCAACCAGTCAGATCACTGTTATATCAATCATGATTCTAACTAACAAAATAACAATAATAACAAAATTTACCTCAGATAAACATAATTATTGACTTATATAGATATTGAAAAAAGAAAAATGTGACACTAATTTAACCTCATTTTCCACAAAAACGCATTTTCTTTGTGTTTTGAAATGTATTTGTGTCAATTTCCAGTTTACACATAAATATTCATTTATAAAAATATTGATATGATTATGTTCCATTTTTTAGATTACTGTATATTTACCGTCATTCTTCAATTTTTTTAAAATTTAAAATAAATAGTTTTTAATAATCAAACAAAATTTAAATTCTAAAATAATGTAAACAATTAATCTATCACACCAAACAAAAATCATGATCAATGACCAGATCAATGACCAGATATTACTTTCTAACAATTATCAGCTTTTGTTGATACATTTTTGCGATGTTTGTTGACCAGAAATTAAGTGGTACTATTAAGTGATTGTTGCCTTTAATTATCTAATTCAAAAATACCTTCATGCGCGACTAAGCAAAATCAACTGAACCGTGCTTATCAGTCCGACAGGTAGCTGTTTATTTTCGGAAATTCTGTCATGTTTGCATATATACACTTACATACCGACATGTACACTCACAGCCAGCATGTCGCGCGAGATATTTTGACATTTGAAATCATCAAAACAGAAAGAAGATTCTCTCGTTCTATCTTTTCTCGCTATCCTCAGAATTCTGTAAACAGATCCTTGATGGAGAGGGTGACTTTTCGTTCTTCCAGTGTAAGACGTGATAAAGAGATATGACTCTTTTTAAAATGAAAATGTTATCGCAAAATAGGAGATTTGGCATCAGTCACCCAATCCGTCCAATTTACGCTCTATATAGAGCAAATATGCTAACTATCTAGTTTGATTTAAGCAATGCTAATTACCTACAAATACGTGGAATTTAACAACATTCATTATTTCTATATATACATATATTTTTTTTAGTACTCTGACTAAACGTACTATTTTAGCGTCTTGTGATATCAGCCTCAACATGATTATTCAAATGTTCAATTTTAAAATATCAAAATGGCCTCAAAATGTCACTGACAAATTTTCACATACGTGATATTCGCCTCCATCTTTATTATTTTAAATATTGGTTTGATTTAAATTTCAAATTTAAATTAAGTATTGATTTGATTATAAATTAATTGTTAATTTGTAAATTATTGTAAATAAATAAAAATTAATTTGTAATTTTTTGTAAATTAATGAGTAAATTATTGTAAATTAATTATTTGTAAATTATTGTAAATTAATTATTTGTAAATTATTGTAAATAAACATAAGTTAATCTGTAATTTATTTTTAATTAATTTGGAAATTATTGTAAATTAATTTGTAAATTAATTTGTAAATTAATTTGTAAATTAATTTGTAAATTAATTTGTAAATTAATGTAAATTAATTATTTGTAAAATATTGTAAATGATTGCAAATTAATTTTTGTAAAATATTGTACTTTATTTATTTGTAAATTATTGTAAAATTAATTTGTAAAATGTTGTACATTAATTTCTTAAATTATTGTAAATTAATTAGTAAATTAATGTAAATTAATTAGTAAATTATTATTGAACATTTATTATTTGTAAATTATTGTAAATTATTGAAAATAAATTATTTGTATAGTATTGTAAATTAATTATTTGTAAAGTATTGCAAATTTAATGTATTATCTTTTCGAACATCTACGTCAAGAACAAGATCCATAAAACTTTATATTCACATTATTTTGACGGAAATAAAAATGGAAAATACGAAATGAAAAATAAAAAACGCAAATATTGTGAAACAAATATTGCCACCGTCTGTTTTTTTGTTTTTTTAAAATCAAATATTTCACGTAGCTAAGCCTGATATCAAAAAACATAAATGGGATGGTTATTATTCAAAGCTACGCTGTAAAAAGTAAACATATAGACTTCGCCAGAATTATACACCAATTAATTTCAGTTTGGCGATTACATTTATATTTTGAATTCAATAATATCGGCGTCCTAGATAAACAAATTGTCTCCAAGGTCATCTAAACTATAAGGTTGTAACCATACTAACACGATGGCGTTGCAGAATTGAATCAATTACAGTCAATACATTAAAATGATATTCATCTATAATAACAATATCAAAATGTGTAAATATAAATATAAAATGTATATCCAAAGTTAATAAGGACAGTATGAAAAAAGGTTGTGAAAAAACGTTGAGGTGATAAAAAATATTTTTAACAATTTTGTGGTCAACTATTTAAATTATACAATTTTATTGAGTGGTTCATTATAAAACTTTCTGGTTTACGCACCACCAAACTAGGGATATTTTGAGTACTGCATTAATATCCTAAATGTTATCAAATTTCATATTTTTGTCCCAGTTTCATCATTATGCTGCTTTTTATTTGGATTGATAGATTTCTGCTCTGCCTGAAATACTTTGTAGTGCGCATAAAGTAAATGTTTTAATGTATAAACCGACACCCTGTGTGTTTATTTAATCTACTTAGCAATGTCACTTCTTTATGATAATATGCTAGGCGGCGGTATGACTATATTATGTGCTAATCAATATCAAAGTGCCCGCCATTTACCCATTCACATGGCAACAGCTGTTTATGACAACCTACTAAATAAGTTTACGACTATAAAGCTCTCAATCCCGTAATTATTTATTTAAAAATATATATATTATTAAGAAAAAAATGATTGTATATATTATTAGTTACAAATTAGTTGTGCAATTAACCTACAATTTTATTCACAACTTGGGAAACTAATAAAACAATTTATAATACGGTTACAATTATCTTATTTTCTTTGAAATTGAAATATATATATATTCATTTATACTATTCTCAAAAATTACATATAAAATTAATATCAAATAATTTAACCATATTAATAGAAATAATAAGTTAATCATCGAGGAGCATTAATAATCTGTAGTCAAAAATATATAAATTATTTGATTTCATGAGGTGATTTTATATTAAGGTATAGTCTAAAATATGCATCAAACTATTTATCGATATAATAATATTTTCCCAAAAAATACTTCAGTCGGAACAAGTTTTAAGCAACACAGCGATGTAACTGTCTAGTATATATATATATATATCGTTGAAGAAATGCAAGAAATATACGGAAATTGGAATGGTGTAACTGATTAATATATCAACAAGGGAATTGGATCTAGTTTTGATTTCCGGTTAATTCTTATAAAATTCTGTGAAGTATATTAATATCTAAATATATATAAATATCAAATTCCTATATTTCTAATGTAAAACATATATTTCAGGTATAGGTTTTAATCATTTTATTAATAGCATTATATATTATAACAGTTTATAATATTATTTTTAAAACAATTTACCGATTAATTTTATTGATTAATAGAAATAAATGGTTATTGACTTACTAGTTTGTTTATTATTTATTAATTTTATTATTATTAATCTTAATAATTAAATAATTATATTATGTGTTACTTTTTAGAATAAAAAAAACGTAATATTATTTTAATACCAATGCCAATTGTACAAAATACAATTTATTAATGAACAGTTTGCATACTTACTGAAGTAGACATTTCGAAAGTCAGTTGATTATTGAGTTCAATTCTTTCATTTCATTTCATTTTACATTAAAACTTTTACTATTTTTAATAATTAAAACATTGCTATTAGTTAAACTATCATTACCACTACCGAACAAGTTGAAAGTATACATGAAACATGTTCAAACTATATAGTGAGATATCATTTTATCTGTCTCTCAAATAATTACATAATAATATAAATAAAAAATAATAAATATCCGATTACATATTATATCCGGACCGAAATCGCCATTTTCAAAAACCAATTAATTGACTGCAAACTCAAAATATACTACTTTTTTTTTACCAAGAAAGACCAAGCAAGCAGGAAGTGAAGCCAAGGCAGTTAGTTAGCCGGTAAAAGACGTCAGTCAGAGAAACAGTTTCTCAACTTGAGGGTTGGTAAAGGAGGGAGTACTCCACCCCCTCCCCCCCCTCCCCCAATGTTCGAGAATAAACTGTAGGAACTGTCTCTCGTACGAGAGTTGATGCGTGACACCGGTATCAGTGGCATCCATCTAATTGAATCGGCATGTCCAAGAGAGAAAACTACATCGGAGAGGGGGAATCATGTGTTAATTGTGTGAATGGCAAAAACTTATACCTTCTCTTCAGATCGATTTTATCCTAAATTTGCAGAAATTCAATATTTGTTCCTTTTGTATACGGGAATGTGGAGTGAAAGAGCATTCTATAGTTACTTTTCAATTGTGATTTTAACTGTGTTTGATAGTTTATTAATAACAATTTATTCTAGTTGTAGAAATCTATATGCATATATACACATGTTTATACTGTTCAAAGCACTGGAAATTTTGCTAGAATGGAATATTAAATAAAATAGATTGCGTTTTAAAGTGACGCAATTGATAACTCTATATATGAAAGCAGTGCACAAACAAACATTTTAGTATAACTAAGGTAAAGCAACTCATTATTTTTTTAATTTTAAAAAACACAGTAATTAATTAATTTTTATAGAATATATCTATGATAGAATTATTTTAACGTTTATAATAAATCTTTCCTAAACCTTAAATCACTATTCTTTATAATTTATCTCCAAAGAACAATTAGTGTTAATTTTTAAGATTATAAATGTTCTGATTAGAACTTCTGTAACATTTAGAACGCGTGCATTAGATAAAACAAAACTGGAAAAAAATAATTTGAATTAAAGTTAACTAGAAATTCGGATGAATATTTATTTGAAAAATAATGGTAATTTTGGGTTGTGAAAGATCAATATATCAATAATAACAATAAAATATTCTCTGTTTTGTTTTACTCTTTAAGTTTCAATAATTCACGATACTCCTTATTGAACTCATTTAATAGATTATTTTAAAAAATTGTTACGTAAGTTTATCTAAGAATTCAAGATTACGAATAATAAATCGATTATAAAACAAATACAGAAAAATGGTACTGCATTAGACTGCATTAGACTATCCAGGTCCAAAGTCTTAAGTTTATCTATAGCTTATTGTGTTTCTTTATAATCCAAATATATACAAATGTTATATGATTATTTACACACAAAATTATATAGAAATGTTACATTATTATTTACACACAAAATGATATGCAAATGTTATATGATTATTTACACACGAAATGATTTACAAATGTTATATGATTATTTACACACAAAATGATAGATACATTAGTAAAATAACAAAGCAGCATATTTCAACTACACTATATAAGCATGATTTATTTCAATCAAAATAGTGATCGTTCAATTGTTAACCTCTATGTGTCTTCATTTATTTCAACATCACAGCTTACACTAAGAAAAAACTAACTAAAACTATTAGATATGTATTTAAACATTGTATTAATAATATACATGAACGTGCAACAAAGAACTGATAAAACGAATTATTTTATTTTATTGAATAATAAATAATATAAAACTTTAAAGTTTAAGATACATAGGGTTGTTCAAATGAGTACTTTATTAAAAAGAAACTGAAGAAACGAGTCGCAAAGAAAACAAGTCAGAATTTTAATTCCTTCAACCCGTTAAATAATGCAATGATGATTAAATTGTCACTTTGATTTCCGAGAAACGTCATCAAAGGACATCGATCATTGCCACAATGTATATTCTGGAATCTCCACTACAGTTATTTATTCGAAATAGCCTATTGATGAAAACTATTGACGTTTTACTCTAATATAAATAGAATTTTTGCAGCTTAAAATAAAATTATTTCAAAAGATTAAAACATTATTAATCCGATAAGCAAGTTATAACTAATTTTAAAAGGAGTGATAATATACTTTAACTGTGTCGTAAATTAAGAGTTATTTCTCTTGGCCAAACAGATTATTTAAAAACTACAATTGATTAAAACATATTGTTGTTATCCTTTTATTAATTCTAAATAGTTAATTAAAAAGTAAAATAATTAAAATATTTTCGATTGAAAAATTGATTTCTATTAAAAGAACAAACAAATTTATTATAACTATGGACCCTATATAATATTATTTGTAAATAATATTTTACACAAAATTGCATTTATTTGTATAAAATGGTTGTAACAATGTTGCTTAGTTTGTCAATATATAATTACACTACAGTAGCCTATCACATAACAACGTAAAGTTTTATGATTTTTTTTCCTGTTTAAATCATTAAGTTTTGTTAATATATATATATATATATTACCAAAACGTTAATATATATATTAATATATATAGCAATATATATACAGTGCTAGCTGTTACCCAAAATAAATGTAGAAAAAAAATATTTTTTAGCCGAACGCGTTTTCGAGAATTTGTTCTCTTTATCAAGGCAAAAGTTAGTTTATGAAAATAATATAAAACAACTATTCAATTAGAATACAATCAATATAAATTAAATCAAGATAATCGATAGTTTAAAATTATTACAACCATAGATATATTATTATCTATATCTATATTAATGTCTTATTATAGTACAACTATTATATCTCTATGATTACAACAGTTTATATATTTCAAACAAATCATTAAGCAAATTTGAAAAATATTAACGTAATTTACAAACTACAAAAATATTTGACTAAATCTCCATAATGTTTGTTGGTGCCAGTAGGACTTCGAGTCTTAAGGAAAGATATGAAAAAATCTTCCCGGGAGAGTCGATCATTATTAGACCAGTGTGGGTTGGTATCTATTAGTGTTACTTTCATGTCATTTTCATTGTGGCCTGGTTTATTGAAATGTTCTGCAGTCTCAATGGTACGGGTCTTGCCGCGTTGGGTCATCCTTATGTCAGATTTATGGCCCTTAATTCTATCGGCTACTGAATGTTTTGTTTTTTACACAGGTGATTTTTATATTAAAATTACCTTTGACAATTTATTTGTAATATTGTCAATTTCTTTTAAAATATTATATGTTTTAGATCTAGCTGTTATCACACGCTTTCACAAGCTATTTATAACGTTTACTATTTCGTGTCGCAATTTAGGAAGTTTATGATACATTGCTAATTAAGTAATTAGATTTAAACTGACCTTATTTAATTGATTGTAATAAACTACACATTGATGCACACAGAATTATTATCAGCATTATATTCTTAATTGTTATTAAAAATTGTGATACTGCATAATATAATATACAGCCTTGTCGATGTTGTGAATCGTGCTTCCGATTTTGTTGTATGCGATGTGATGCCGTCTCCGGTATATACAGTAGTTAAACCTTGATATTTACTTTTTTTTATATAAAAATATATTGTTATCTATCCATCAATTATTCATAAAAAAAACCATGTACACTGTATGTATTTTAATCCATTCATGCATTTATTAACATATATCGTCGTATATTTCTTGATAAAATACATTGTTTATTATATTATTAGAGTGTTATTAAAGCAAGCAAAATATATTTTTAAAATCGTAAAGTCGGTTAATAGTACTCAAATTCCTGATTTCAAAAAGTTATTTTAATTTTTTGAGCAGTGTCACCATTTTTTTACAAAATCAGAATATTACATCAATATTTAAACTGCTACTATTTAAAAGAAATACTACACATATGGAAAAGTTTTCAAAAGTCATTGTAAATAAAAAATATACTATAGTACATACATTTTACGACAAAGACATCCCAGGCTAAATTTAAAACCACAAACATACTTACTTCTTTAATATACCTAAAGTTAGAAAAATAATACAAAGTTGATTAAAATGTTATGAAGAGCACCACGCAAACAAAGTATATATTGATTTTTTACAATTTATTTCTTTTGGAGTGATAATCAATATAACAAAAATCAATGTTTTCAAGCTTTGTTTTGTGATATACTAACTATAAATGAAAAATATTAAAACCAGACAGTTCACTTCAATCAGTCGATTAAAATCCATTTCCGAGTAATTTTAAAAGCCATTTGTGGACAATTTCCTCCTCTGATCGAACGCATCCTATGAGGCCAACCTGCAATATATTGATATATATAGAGAGATATATATATAATGTGATATTATTTTCAAAAGTTGAAAGAAAAGTAGGCATATATCGTGCATATGTATGAGTTAATGAATAAAGTCTCCATGCTAGGAGTTTCGCGGAAGTGGGTCCTAATTAGACTTTGGCCGATATATAAAGGGAAATATACACACAGGCCTTACACGAGATGGATAAAGTGTTTATATTCAGTCTATATACTATGCTTAGTCACATTAGAGGTAATTTTTTTTTCATTATATATTAGAGACATTGCAGAAGGCTTAATTGTATTTTGCCGAAGCTGGGCTAAATCCCCTATCGATTGAGCGGTAAAAAATGTGTAGCTCTCTGCTCTGCTATACCGTAATTGTAGTCCCCATATACAACGCGAGCTCCTTTTTTCTTAATCTAACTCACGCCCTTTGCATGGTTATTAGAATGTGTGGAAATACTATGCACGCGATTTGGTAATTTTCAGCTTTTCCAGTTTTACTAAAACCGATAAATTCATATATAGATATGTCATCCAATTGTATTTATACGCTGACCAGTTTTTATTACATATAATAAATTATTATATTTTGATAAGTTATACGAAGTTGCATTTATAGTGAATGCATACATAATATGTTGCAGTTTCTTAAGGGTATACATAACCTACTTATTCTTATAAAAACATATAATTTATTTCACTGTGATATTATATATATTGTATGTATATATTTTTTTAATAAAAAATCAATGGTAAAGTAATGGAAGTTATGTAAATCGATTAGTAATGGAAAATATTTTATGTAATATAGTAATAGAAAAGTAATGGAAAATCAAAAAAGTTATAAAATATAAATTTTCATTTTCTTAAAATGATATAATACAATATATAAGAAGAATCTTTTATTTGTATCCAATAATTTGTGTCAAATAGGTTCTTTGGTAGGCTATAGATGGACCTCACGTTTCTGTTTAAAATTTCTAATAAAGACCTGATAGTAATTTTTTGGATAGATTATTTATCAATCATTTTTATTATTAATAATAAACCTCTGATCATAGTATTACTATACCAACGTGAAGACATTGCGCAGACTATTACGAAATCGTAACCACAAGTCTCAGAACAACAAACTTAATTTATACTAACTTGAAAGGATTGTGTCAAAATTAAGATTTTAATTCAAACTTTCAGAAATTCTATATCTTCTATTCAATGTTAAATGGGAATACAACTATTTTCCCCTCAAAATCAAACCATATAAGTTTTATACGGTGGCTGCGATCGCGGTACACATCGGTATATCGGTTACATAAAGAGTTCCAATAAAGAATTCCAAAAAGTACGAAAAATAATATAGAGTTCCAGAAAGTGCTCCAAAATATAATAGTTCTAAAAAGTGCTCCAAAATAAAAAAGTTTCAAATAAAAAAGTTTCAAATAAGTGTTCAAAATAAAAAAGTATTAAATAAGTGTTCAAAATAAAAAAAGTTTCAAAGCAATGTTCCAAATAATAGAGTTCCAAATAAGTGTTTTAAATAAAATAGTTCCAAATAAAAAAGTTTCAAATAATAAAAAAGTTCCAAATAAGTGTTCTAAATCAAAAAAGTTCAAAATAAGTGTTCCGAATAAGTGTTACAAATAAAAGAGTTTCAAAGCAATGTTCCAAATAATAGAGTTCCAAATAAGTGTTTTAAATAAATGTTCCAAATAAAAGAGTTCTAAATAAGTGTTCCAAATAAAAGAGTTCCAAATAAGTGTTCTAAATAAGTGTTCCAAATAAAAGAGTTCCAAATAAGTGTTACAAATAAGTGTTCTGAATAAGTGTTCTAAATAATTGTTCCAAATATGTGTTCCAAATAAAAGAGTTCCAAATAAGTGTTCTAAATAAATGAGTTCTAAATAAGTGTTACAAATAAAAAAAGTTTAAAAAAGCTTCAAATAAATTGCGATATAATTTTATAGTGTTATTATAGAGATACATATATACATACATACAATATCTTTTTTATCTTTTTTCCACACCTAGACAAACAAATTGACCAAATTATCAACAGAACCATTATGATCCGCAACAATATTATGTAGAAGCATGGTAGAAAAGTGTTTAACATTAAAGTTATGTTCATTATCAATAAACAGTATGATCAATAGTATTTATTAAATAATATCTACATGCGTTGATCAATTCAACTTCATACATTTTTAAACTAAATCTTCATGTATTGCTAGAAACGGCTAAATTGAACTATGATGACTGTATATTTACACAGTAAATTCACTGCACGAGAAAGTTTGCATGTTTGGAATGTTAAATACTGAGTAAAACTGGCTATAGTTTAAATATAATTTAGTTCAATGTTACGAAACAACATCCAGACTCGACAATTCCATCAGAAAGTCAAATATTTAATCAGCCCATCCATTACCACATATTATCTGGTCTACAAATGATGTGATTGATATCGCCTGTTGTTTTGTGTTATACTAATGAGGAACACTTACGCTCTTCTCAGCGGGCGCTCCAACAGCTACAAAACTAAACTCCGATCTCATCACCGCGCTTATTTACATAAATGTGATCGTCGAGAATTTACCCAACAAGCGCGCTCTTGTGAATTATTATTGAACAACCTCCCTATAGAAAACTTCACTAGCGATCAATCAATATTTGGACTTAAGTTCGTATATATTACACGATCACGAGTATGGTACTGTTAGTTTATGTTAACTTCAATGTCTGAATATATATATTGTATATATACCACTAATATTTCACCAATATTCATTTCTCTTCCTCTCTTGTGTCTTAAGTAAGCAAGCAACTCTGCTAATACATATAAAAGACAACATTAAATTTGCCTGTAAATGATCATAAACTAAAAAGGAACGTGCATACATGAACAGGCTGAGTAACAACGCAACGACATATGGCGATTTAATGTACAGTTCCCTCCTCTGTACAAGATATGTATTCAATTGTATTCTTTTACCCCTCCGCTACCCTTCTTGCAGATTTGGAGCCACCCCGGAATGCCCTCCCTGAAGGACGATCGGTTGGCGTTTGCCCAAGCTCTGTTTGCCTATGAACGCACAAATCTCAACAACAGTTTAACCAGTGGTGGAGTTAACAGCAACAACAACCTATTCACTTCTAACAACGCAAGTTCCACTCTTAATTCTACCGCTGCAAACCGGGGCTGGCAAAACGCCCAGGCACCCCCGCCGCAGTTTTCGATGCCTACCACTATAGCACCACAACGTTCACAGATTGCCTTCATCGACACTAAGAGTGGCGAGTGGTCATCCTTCAACGATGCAGTACAGGTGTTCACTTCGCCATACCACCTCAACAGTTTGCTTGTCAATGTGCTCGGTTTTGGGGCGGAAATTTGTGCCCTACTGACACACCTGATTCTTCTGACCTACACGTCCTGGCAAATCGGCAGACGACGGCGAGGACGCTGTCCGCCAGATATGTCGGTTGGCCTTGGTCTTCATCTATCAATTGTAGGTGTGATTCTCGCCACGTTCACCTCAACAATGCACGCATTCCTTCTCATGAAGTTCGAAGAAACCTGGCGTGATAATCAACTGTCCTCGGAAATTACGCTCACCTCCTACTCCTCTCCGAGTCAAACTATTTCCCCCCGACGTCAACAACTGGAACGATTGGCTTCGGAAAAGTCCGAGTGGCAAATGCTCTGCGTCTACCATCTCTACATTCGCGACACCCTAGCCAGTCTCTATCTCTACCTTCTGGTGGTCAACCTGGCGGCTTACACAAAGGTGTCCTTCCCCCCGCGAGTACCCCACAATGCCCGTTGGAAGGCCATTTTTGTCATGGTCCACTCGCTACCCTGGGTTATGGCAATTGGTGCCGCACTACCCATCTGCGTTCTCAACTTGGGTCGCGGAGGACGCGCTCTTCCCGCTGTTTCGGTGGAATCCAGCTACTCGCATCTCACCTCATCGACTTCCCCGGTGCGCGGTATGTGCTCCCTCAACACCAAAACGGATATCGTGTCAACCAGCCTCGAGCTCTTCCTTTTTGCTCTTCCTGTGCTACTTTGCCTAGGAGTTGGCTGCACAATCTGCTGTCCGCGCAAACCCTCGCGTGCGCCATCGGCGACTATTAGCGCGCATACCAACCATACCACCACTGACTTCAACAACGAAGCCGAAGAACACCAGTTACCCAATTCCCCCCTGGACAGCCCAGCTGACTCCCACATGACACAGCGTGTGACTTACTCACGTGGAATCGTAGCAAGTACAGTATTTATCACCCTGGTAACTCAAACTCCATTCGCAGTGATTCGATTGATGATCAGCCTGTTCTCTATCCTAAAAAATCGATATCCAATATCACCAATTGTGGCGTCATACATTTCTCAGATTCACCTTTTCCTGTTCGCCTCGGTACCCATGCTTCTCCTGCTAGCGATGATTTTCCTGCGTCGCGGATACGACGGTCTATCACGTCGAGTTGAGAAGAATCATGTTCTTAACCACGACCCCGACTCCGAGGTTTTGTACACCAACTGCATGCTTACCTCGGTATAAAGTCCTGCAGATCCGCCCCCCCCCCCCTCCTCTCCTCCACCTTCCTTTCTCTTTCCTCCCTTTGCCAAGGCAGCTATAGAGAGTTAATTTACATTTTGATTTATCTATTTTGGAGAAAAACAATGTTATGATGATTTACATCTGTCAGTCACTCTCAATATCTATCTTTCTGTATATTAGTTGATCAAGATGCGTATTGATTCATTTTGTCACTCAAACAGCAGAAAATGGTTTTCTCACCAAAGTGAAACAAAATAATTTAATTTCCAAAGCTTTAAGATATTATTATATCTGTCAGCTAAAAAATATTTTCTAACGATAACATTTTCATTGATGATTTACAATGAAGCAAGTCACATAGCATAGCATTATAAATAGAATATTCTTAATCAGCATGTTATGTAAATATTCAAATGTAAATGAACTAAATAAATTAAATTAAATTAAATTCTGAAAATTGTATCAACCGATGAATTATGACATAAAACAATATTTTTTAGTAAAATATGTATACGCAATTAAATTAAATCAAATAATTTATAAATGTTATCTAAGCTCCGTCGATCGTTCTAAATGGTATTTTAGTGATACGTTTTTAATGTTATAATAAAATTTTGAAGGATCCTAATTTAGAACAGTTTTTTTATATTTTATTTTAAATGAAATTTACTTTAAAGTTAAAATATATGTACACACATTCATATGTCCATTGTTATATTTTAAAATCAACCTAATCTTTTTACATAAAGCATATTATATCGCTATGTAATTTTAAAATATAAATATGGTTAGAATTCATACATATTTATATATAAATTATTTCATAAACCACAAATAGATATATGTTCAGTGTTTAAAGGCATGGAAGGCTGCAATGCGAGTGCCCGTATAAGTGGAGCAGCATCATATTGGCATTCCTAAATTATGTTGGACTGGGAGACTTTACTTGTGCACCTTCACCAGTGAGTAATTACTTGCTTCTGCCGTTGTTACCAGTTTCAGAATCAGCTATTGTGCCGTAGGTTAGACATATTTTCCTTGTATTAAAAACAAAACGTATTCCATTTATCTTGTCTCAGGTTATAATTAATATTTAAAACAAAAAAGTAAGCTTTTTTATAATCTATGAATTCTAATATTTCAATTATTTGTACATGTTAGCCATTTTTATATAGTTCTATACAATGCAGTGTAAGTACGTGATAATATAAAATGTTATCATTGCTACAATACTGTATGTATGTGTGTAGTTATCACACATGTTCATTTGTATATATATTGTATATACATAATCAATTTAATGTTTTTAGTACTCATCTGTGTCGATATTGCTGCCATATATAGATACCTACATATAACTATGCTCTCCATAACTACTCTAAATCAGTATTATGTTAATATTTGCAATATTGTATTAAAATTAATTCGGTCTATCGTTATTGATAACTTGTTTAATTTAATAATGTTTAATAGTCATTCTAAGTATAAGAATGGTATGCCAATATATTTAATAATGTTTAATAGTCATTCTAAGTATAAGAATGGTATGCCAATATATTTAATAATTTTTGTACTATACATAATAAACTTTATGCAACATGTAGTAGTCTACTTGTATCCCAGTTATAACAGCCGCTGTTTCAATATATGTTCTACTTTTTTAATAGGCCAGTGTGTTTGTAAGTTATTTGTGCAAATATGTTTTGTTCATAAAAATACAAAGATCAATGTCTAAAAATCAATAAATACTTTTCTTTTGATTTTGTACTAATAAACCGAAAACACCAGGTGGGATAGTTAATTAAATAATTACAATATATTTCGCCTCATTAATAATTCGAATATATCTCATAGATATATCTCATAACCCAGTACAAATATTATTATATTATTATATGATATATAAATATATACAACGGCCCAAAAACATAATATACACTTAGTGCTAAAATAATATCAATAATATCGTTTTGTGTATATTTACAACTTTCTATGAGTTTAACACTTTCTTTCATACAACGAAGAATACCAATTTATATCAATATTCAACTGTTCATAATACTCGAGAACCATTGACTTCTGCAACACACTACGATAGTGTTTAAATGCGGATTCATTTGATACCCTCCACGGTCATCGATGGAATTCCCCGATGGGCTTGTCTGTTTGGCGTGGACCATTGATTCTCTTATTCACCTTGATAAAGACTTATCTAGCAAAATATTACTCGAAGTCAATTTTTTCAAATTGTAGAGATTGGGTAGAAGTCACTGGTGCTCAATTTGAGTATTTAAAATAACTGAATAAGTTATTACTATCAATTGTCTCTCTTGTTAACCATAAAAAAGTTGTTATATCTCATAGAAAGTTGTAAATATACTATATTTATTTTTCTGTCTTTGCTAATATTTTTAAATTTAGTCTATGGTAACTTTTCGGCCACTCTGGAACTTCTTACCCATCAACTTTGGAATGACATTTATACATCTTATAAACACAGATAGTATATTTGCGTATTATATGTTGCCTTCGTTATTTTTAACTCTCTAAAATAAGCTAGTATTTTGCGTATATTATCAGGTTTCAATCAAAATTGGTTATAATGAGGTGTTTTCTGCAATTATTGAAATTATCTGCAATTATTAAAATAAATATTATGATCTCACAAAAAACAAGTTGACATTATTATAATATTATATATTTTACTTGACCAATTATATCAATTATAATAATGTGCATTTTAATTGAATTATGCAAAAATTAATTCCAATAATATATTCAAAAATCATAAAAAACAGTAGTTTACATTTCTAACTAATTTTTTTTATACTTATTGAAAATATGTATCCCCAATTAAATCTAGAAAGGGCAACTTAATATTTGCAGAATATAAAAATAAGCAAACCCTTTTTTTATTTCCATGTAAAACTATATTTTTTCATTTAAAAAAACTATTTAAAAATGCACAAATCCCAATGTTTCCGACGTTGACAATACTCTGACAGATTAAATATAGATAACTTTTTCGTCATTATAAAACTTCAAATGTTTAATGTGCCTCACCATGGACTCCCTATATATAGGTCCACGGCCTCACCCACTCGAAGAGGGGTATATAATCAAGATGTCAGTGCGAAATAAATTGAGAGGGAGACGTGTGAGATCGTCTCCCAAAGTCCAAATATCCAGCAGCTCCGGTTTTCATTCTTTCCTGTTTCTTCTCGTGAAGAATAGATTCGAATCAAGATTAACTCGCCGCCTGTAAAAAAAACCTCCTCTTCTTCTTCCGAGAGAGCGTCAATATGCTCAGAAGAACCACGCACGCTCTCCAGCTCAAGAAATTCAGGACAATGGTGTGGAAAAGATAGGGAAAATAAGGCAGATAGAGAGAGAAAGAGAGATAAAAAACGATAGAATGAAAATAAGGGAGTTTAAGACTCTTCACACTCTTCTATTGTAGGATCGGCATCTTAAGATGAACACAATCTTTTACAGTCACATACCTATTTTATTTTGCCTTTGGTGTATTGCGTTCATATCTTTAGAAAACAAACTATCTCACGGCTATCTAACTCTCTCGCGCGCTCTCTCTCTTTCTCTCTCTCTCATACTTTGTCTGTGTCTGTCTCTCTCTATCTATCTTTTTCCTTCTCTCTCTCACTCTCTCTCCCACACATTCTCTCTCTCTTTCTCTCTCTCTATCTCTCTCTCTCCCACACTCTTTCTCTCGCTCGCTCTTTCTATCCTTCTTGTTTCTTTCTTGGGCGCAAACATCAATCTCATTCTGATCAACTCAGAATGGTGGCCTGATAAAACAGAAGATTACGTCGAACAGACAATCTCCTAATTTTGCCTAAAAGGGAATTGATCAGAGCTTCTCGCTTTTAATATTTATACCGAAATGGTTGGTCTGCATATTGAGCATATGTGGATAAATACAGCATAGAATACATTACAAGTCCAACTTTTTCAGTCATTTAATTGCTATAATTTTTTATTTTGTAACTATAAATTATTTGAAGCTAAAAAGTTTAATAAAAAATGATTGACGTTTGGCTCGCAACAAATTAATGTATAATTAATCAATCGGTTCACATGCACTAAAAATGAGAATACAAACGTTTACTGAGATAACTTTACATTTGTGTTGATCAGCTAGGGGTGTACGGGAGTTTTTGGGTTGGCTTAGTAAACGACCGGTTTTAAAAGGAAGAGGGCTGCTTTTTTGTAGAATAATTTTAACAGAAATTGATTTGTTCGCTATTGTATATTCGCTGGCAGAGAGATCTGGAGATATCCTTGCTCTAATACTTGAGGTACGTTTTGTACTGTTTCTTTTTAGTATGTGCGCCTCATTATTTTGTAAAATGCAATAAGCAAATTTATTTCTGAAATTAGGTTTTTAATATGTATGAACCACTGATTATTACAATTACTAAAACTAATATATTGTTCATTAGTAATGGGAGTACAGTATAGCATATAATGTTCATTAAGTAATATTAGTACAATATAGCATGTAATTCCAAAAAGCAAGTAAATATAATTAGGGCAGGAGATTAAAATTGAATTTGTAATGATTGTAACCGACATGATAATACTAAAAGGTTGATTGAAATACAAAGTATTTCCAGCATAAGGTGGATGACAATAGCATTATATGTAATCCATTAATGTTGCAGTTAAAGCAAGTTTTATGCATTTTAATAGTTATCGTATTCCTGGATCTTGAGGGCAGGTGTCTTCGTGATAGCAGCATCCATCCTCTGAACAGAAGCGTTCTTGTGACTAACTATATGTGTGTTTTTTGTCATCCAATGCATGATGTGGAAACTTTTTT
>JAUZND010028759.1:0-20829 GCA_034780555.1 Coelogynopora nodosa
AACTCGTCAGTTTACCGTGGCAACCATCCTGGTTACAGTCGCCTTTGCGGCTTTTGCCTTAGTGGCGAGTATTCTCTACTTTCTGATTACCATTAAATATCCTGACATCCTGGTCTTGCAAGCGCTGACAGTTGTACTAAGATTCATGAGCAGTTGTAACAATGTTGTCAATCCATTTGTTTATTTTGTAGTGATGAAATCGATGCGAAAGAAAATCATCTTCACCATTCTTTTTCCGTACAGAAAGATTATTGGTGGTAATACTGTGAGACCGGCCGCTTCAATTGACACTATTATGTAATTCACTAAGTTAATCAGTTGTAATGACTTCAGAACTTTTCTTGAAAGATTCAGAAAATAATCATTGTCAAATATTTACTATTTTGAAGGATTTCGTAAATTTAAAACTTTAATAACTTCACTATTCTTTTTCCGTACAGAAAGATGATTGGGGTTAATACTGTGAGACCGGCGTCATCGATTGACATTACAATGTAATTAACACAATTAATTAAATAGCATGGATGTTCTAATGTTTACATGAAATCTTCATAAACAATGTGTTCCCGAATATTAATTATAGTGGTTTCGTACAGTCATATTGTTATTTGTATTAAATATTTTTGCTGTTATTTTCAAACATAAATTTCAATGTTGCAGATGAGATAAATATATTGTCGAGTTCTATATGCGAATCTACTACAGGGGTTTAAGCACTTCTATTATCAAATATTTTTTAAGTTTTAAATTTAAAAGTAACGTGTCCAAGAATGGAAGTCGGCGTTGGAACAAAAAAATGTCTATATTTCGGTCAGTATATTTAAAACTCATATATCTGTTATGCATCCCTTATCCCTTTTAATTACTAAACTGTACTTAATATTGATGAAATGGCAACTCTGAAATTTAGACCATACTATCAAAAGTAGTTAAATGGTAATTAAAGTCACATTATTTAGTTCACTTGCTAATTTAATCTGGGATATTGGATTGGCTATAAACATTTAGATAGTAAGTGGTCGTTTTGGGGGAACTGTTAAACTGGAAAACTGTAACTCTGAAACACACTGTACAAATCAATACAGTTTAGAGGCTCCAGAGGCTCCAGAATCCACCTCTATTTTACTACTAACACATAGGTAAACTTCAGTAGTACACAACTCACGCATTTTTTAAAAAGATTTTATATTTTAAATATTTGCCAAATCAAGTATTACGAGTTAATCCGGATTCTGTGACTCTGCAAACCGGTGTTATTCTATTTTAATATATCCACAGTTATTTATGGATCTAGGACCTTTAGTGACGAAATGCATGACGAAAGCAATACATGATTTTGGTTCATACTTTTCCTTATTTTAGATTTTTTCTGAAGAGAAAAACTATAAAAATTGTATCTCATAAAATAATTTAAATTATCTGTATTCTAATTAAAGAAATATATTAGAGAAAAACCGGAAAATCAAGGCACAAATTATGTTTTTTCAGTTTTCGTCTTTTATAGTTATTTAATTATTTACAAAGCTGATGGTGAATATCAAATGACTGTTCTAAAAAAAATTATTTAAAACTTCGAATAAAACTTCGTTAGATCATTCATTTCAATTTTATTTATTATCAATTATTTATAAATAAATACATATTTTCTTGAGAAATGTCTAATGAAATATAACGCATGAAAATAATAATGTACAATACATATGAAAATAAATATGATACTGCGTTCAATCTATGTATAAACATTTCCGTAGAGTGACATAGTAGTAAAATTCAGGTTTAAAATGGCTAAATCAGTATTCCACAATATAGTTATAATGTATGTTGTATACTGATACTGTTATTGAAACTGTTGAACATAAAACTTTTTTTTAAAGATCATTGCGTTGAATAATATAAATTTTCGCATCTAAAAATTGACAATGTTTGTCCATAATTATAACCATATCCTTAGTTGGAAAAAAATATTAAATTGAGTACATTTCAGTAATTTTTTCCTAAATTTAGAAAATATATATTTAAAAATTGTAAGTTTTTAAATATTTTATTATTTTTAATAAAGAAAACTATTTACTTAAATTTATAAAAGTTATAAAATTTAATACAAAATTTAAAAAATTAATATAAAAATTATAAAATTTAATATAAAAATTATAAAATTTAATATAAAAATTATAAAATTTAATATAAAAATAATAAAATTTAATACAAAAATTATAAAATTTAATATAAAAATTATAACATTTAATACAAAAATGATAAAATATAATTAAAAAATTATCATATTATAAAAATTGTAAAATTTTTTGATATTTTTTATTAAAATTTATAAACTATTTATAAAACTTAACATATTTTCTAATTTATTTTCTAATTTTTATATTATACGTTATATATGTATATATACATTTTAAATAATTTTTATTTATATAAATTTAAAAACTATATATTATAAATTGATTAAAAAATTATACAATATTTTATTCTATCATATATATACTATATTAGATGTTATATTATAACTTATTAAGTTAAACATTTTAATAATTATTGTATATAATTATTTACATATTTTTGCACCAATCCATTTATCAATATTTGTATATTATTGATATTTTTTTGATTTGAGTATTATACATATTGACAATTTTTGTCCATATTTAGGGGAGCAGTACCTGTAAGCTTACAACTTCTACTTTATGTACTTTTTTAAAAATAACTGTTCAATCTTTTAGCTTCAAAGCTTCAGTTATTTGTTATAACCTTTTTATGTGTCTATTAAACTAGGATTATTTTTTTGATAATTTTTATGATTTTTACAATATTTCATAAAATACCCTTTACATGAAGCGTTATGTAAGGTTATTGCTGCATAAAAGAAGCATGTTTAAAGCAAATATGAATATTCTAGCTCAAACTCTTCACAAACACTACTATTTCATTTGATAAAAATATCATGCTCTTATCTATAACTGGTTTTTTCAAAACAGGTACATAAGTGTGAAAATTCACATTTTGAGATAAACGACCATTAATCGTTTTGAATCAATATTTTCTATTATTTATCTGGATTTTTAGAATAAAAACATGTTTTTATGGTCCACAATTATTATATATTTAAAAAAATGATATACAAGACTGTCAGATATGGGAAAATATTATGATAAAAATTCCCACCTTCAACTTTCGAAAGGTGAGCAACGTTTTTTTACTAAAGTTGCGACTCTAACATTTCATAAAAAAGCAACTTAAAAAAATAAAATAAAAAATATTAATTTTGTTATGTCAAGTTTTGTTTTTAAAATGAAAATATGCTTATACCTTTTACACGTATTTACGTTTTTTATAATATTTTAACACATTGCTCAGAATTTAATGTTCTATCAGATATAAGGATACAAATCCCAAAGTCAATATTTTCAGAAATTTTGAGGTACTGCTCCCCTTAATATATCTTTAGACGGAAAAAATAATTCAATCGAGTACATTTCAGTATTTTTTTATTTATTTTTTCTAAATTTTTATATTTAGTAAATTTACTAATAATATACTTCATATTTAAAAGAAGAAAAATAATTACTTATATTCACAAATTTTAATATTTTATACAAACATTATAAAATAGTCATTACTTAATTATAAAATATGTAGTCATTGTATAATTTTCATTTCAAATGTCAGTTTTATAAATATTTTATAAGCAATGGTAAATGTTGTACATTAAGTTATAATTAAATCCCTATATACGAATAAAAGAAAACTCGGTAATAAATATAAATAGACGCGAAGTCGAATACAGTAGTTTTTTAACAGTTTTGTTTTTATATTGCGTCGACAATTATCACAAGGAAGGATGTCAGTAGAGCATTGTCATGCAATAATGCAACAATAAACCCGTTAAGGGTAGCATACACTCGACTAACACAGCTGTTAATCAATCAAGTGTATGAAATATTATTAAATATTAATAATCGTAATTATGTATTTTAAGGAGATATAAAATGTGACTGTTTATATTTATCTTTGATAGTGATGGTGTCTAAGAATTGAATATAATGTCTTCATTTACTATCATAATAGTTAAACTAGTAAAATAGTCTTATTCATAGAGTACATTTACATGGAGCACATGTTCTCATGTACTCTATAGTCTTATTAACCCTCATAGCATACGCATAGTAAACAAATATTTATATATATTTATAACCTAAATATCATGAACAATTGTATGACACATGCAATATATAACTTAATTGTTAAATGCAAGAAGCAGGCATAAGTTTGTTTGTTTTATTTTTGTGAAGTTACATTTTTCTAATCCTCGACATGGCAGTGTATGTGTGTATATAGCATAGCAACCACATCCGGACACGTTCATCAATATTCTTAAACAAAACATCTATTGTTATACACATGTTTTTATTATAATAAGCTATTGTTGCATACTATGAGTTACATGTCAGTTGTAATATTAATTGTCAGCTTGATGTACGAAAGTACTCAGATGTTTTTCATGAAAATCTTCACTCTGAATATCGATAAGTGGAGGTTGCCGTGATTTAATTTTCAGATGCTGATTAAAAAAATATCTTACATAATTTATTTAAATTTGAGTTTCTGTATTTATTGCAATGGTGAATTTTTACCAATTTAAGTAAATTATAATGAAAATTAGTAATTTTCTGCACTTCTCGCCTCGGTCTGTTTCTACTCAAATAAACTCAATGAAAATCGCTACATTTAACCCTATGTCTATTTTATAAAGTTATATTAATTACTAAATTATTGTATTCAATCAAATTATTATATTAGTTATATTAAATCTGAATTACTAACAGGTGCCGTTTTGATAAAGCACAAGTCACAAGACCGCGATTCTAATGTATTTTCGTTTCATAAAATACAAGTTCACAAGTGTAATCCCCAAGGGCTTTTCACAAGTTCACAAGTCGTTTACAAGTATTCCGTTACATAAAGAACACTTGTAGAAAAGTGGGTTGGAAATCCCCTTATGAATTTCGGCAATATTTACAAGTTTTTTGAGTACTTGCATTTAATATAAATAATTATTAAATGCCATTATTGCATTTGCTTCTGCTAATATTAACACACTGAATGAACAAACATTAATATTATAACATTGTTTAAAATCATTGAAACTAATTATTTAATTTATGAAAGTGTATTATATTGTATATAAGGTATTAGTTTAGAAATATATAATATTATTCAATTAAAAGATTAAATATATTTATTTCTCTTTCATAAACTAAGTCAGATATTACCATCCGCTATTATGTAAATTTAAGATAGCCTATTAAATATTGAAATATTTAATATATTTTATAAATAATTTATTTTAAATTTGTTTGTCGATTAATAGAATAAACTGTTCTTTGTGCGATAAATCATTGTTTCGGATAGTTTATGATATATTCATTTCAATGTATACTATGTAGCCTACCGTAAGTCGTGATATCCGAGTCAATAATTCTGTCGAGAATTCGTCACTAGCAAAATTAATTATGTTTAAAAATCTGCAATTAGTGATTAAATTTCATTGTCACTTTCTGAATATGAGACAAAATCTACTGATGCATTAAATAAATTATATCAACACCTATAGGTGAACGCCTACTTTATTTCTGAATGTAGAAAATCTTACGATTGTGTTTTTTATGGTCTCTCAATCTCGTGTACAAAAGAAACAGACTTCTATTGTACATATAATATTAAGGTTTACAAAATTCTGTTAGAAGCACCACTTGATGCGTTGGAAGCACCGCCCATAATATTAGTATTCGGTTTTTTTGTCAATGGTCGAAACGTGCCATAATATACTATAAAGGGTTCAATGCTGTCAATTGTGACCACTCCTAGTTGATCAATAATTATCTAATTATAGATTCCTCCCTGGTTTTCCCGGGTATATTTCTACTAGTCACTACAAGTGCGCTCGATTGTGCTTTATGAAATGCTCTTCTACAATACTTGTGAAATTGACTTGTGACTTGTGGACTTATAACTTGTGCTTTATGAAAACGGCTCTAGATTAAAATATTTATACCTACAATATAGTTGTAACTTGAAAAAATATCAATATATTTAGTTCATTGGTTTACTATCAGGCGCGGGTAGGTTTAATGGTGGCTTTTGTCGCTTATTTCATTGTTTCTTTTAGAAATTACCTATTCGCATACTCTAGAATGGGGTCAGTGCATGTTGTCTTTTTCATTTAGTCTTATCGCATTTATATGTTTAAAAAAATGTAAATACTATATGTAAGTTACCACATGTAACTGAAATAAGAGTAAATACAAAATGCCTTATCAATAAAAAGAGAGTTTAAGCTTAAGCACGAAAAAGTTAAACATTTGCTTAAATCCGTAACAATAAAACAATTGAGTTTAAAAGCACGAATTGATGAGCAAAAGGTGATGTTGTAACAATAAAAGCAAGTTTAAGCGCAAAAGTACAATCTCAAGAATTTATTTAAACAAAAATTAATAAAATATATAATTATTGGTTTAACATTTTTCCAGTAAATTTAATTTAATTACATAAATTGATTATAAAAGCGTTTATTAAATGTAAAACTATATTGAATGTTTAACCTTTTCTTTACGTGCATATAACACCTGTAATTTTATATATGTTTGGAAACGGTACAAAATAAACAATTGTACGTAGATGCATTGTACAATGATTTCATAATTGCATTAACTTTAATTTTTTATTAAATTCGCTATTATAAATTGAGTAGCAATTCACATTTAAATTGAAATACAATAATTATTATTAAATTATTGAAATAGTAGTATGTTGTATGAGTAATAAAAATTTCAAATAGTGTAGTTATGTTACTTAAAATATAGATCAGTTATCAATTATTCTTTACTGGCAACAGTTAATAAGGATTTATCATCAGATATTTGTAATATTACATTTTGGTTATTGTCATTGCTCATAGTTGTTATATACTAAAAATATGATACGTGAAATGGTACAAGTTTCATGTTCGTTTTTGTTATTGATAATGTCATATTATTAAGACATGTTTTACGTAATATTATTATAATGATTGTTTTATTAATTAATTTAGTCTATGAATATAAACCTTAATCCACTTGAATTGTTATTTAAACTTTTTGCAATTTTCATGCGTTAGAATGCTTAATTTTATACAGTATTTAATTTTAAATAATAAAGTTAAAAGATGAATCATTAATATATATATATATATTTTTTAATTGCTTATGACCTTGAATAAATTTAAATGTAAAATTAACTGTTTTGATTTGATTAACTATTTAATTTAAATTCCTAAGCAATTGCTCATGAGCTAATAAGCAAATTGTTATTGTTACGAATATTGAGCGCCGTCTTATAGCTCAAGCTCCAAGAAAATATTCCGTTTTTTTATAAGGCCTGATTGTAAGTTATGAAATATAATTTAAATACATTTAATAAAATGCGAATACTATACATGTAAGCTATACAATACAATTTATATAAGTGTCAATACTATGAATTGGTATGTATGCAATACGTTTATGTATGTTAAAAACAAAAAATTAAATACAACAAACTACGCTTGAATAATATAAATGCGGTTCGATTTGGCCTTCTTACAATCTTTGTTTCAACAAATAAGGCGTTCAATGACAACACGATATGTTCAACGTTGAGGTGAAATTGCACCACCAGCTTGTAATAATCTAATAGTTTCTTCGGTGTCAGTCTATTGCTCCTGGAAAAGTTCTATTACACGGAACATGTCTGGGTGTGGACGATCCACCTATACTTCTTGATTTTGTTATCCCATGACTCCAAGTGGTTTGTTTTTTGAATACCATCTAAAGTCGCAAAGTGTGACTACATTTCAACTGGAAAACACGCATAAAGGGGATATACCAACGTCGTAGTATACGTAGTCATTTAAACCTGTTTCGCGAATATCATCATGGGGGATTTCAATCAATGCGGTAATTCACACATCTTCTACATGCTCCGGTGGCGTAAATGGAAGTGCCAAGTGCTCCACGATTGAAGATCACGTCATCTCGATATAGAATTGTTAAGCCCGTCTTGTAAACATGTCTCCAAACACGCCGCCGTGCAAAGTGAAATAGGCAACCCTGTATGCGACATTGAGGAAAAAGCTGTGTAATCGTGCTTACGACAGCACTTTCAAAGTCAGTGAATATTGATGCTGGACGAAATGGAAGACCGAAACGTTGGCTTGCTGTCTGCGTGAGTTAAAACATTCTCATAGGATGTCAGACGAGAATTTTATTTGAATACACACTTTGGGTGCAATTTGAAAGGTACTATCCATATATAAACTCTTTGTGCTTCACAAAGATAAGTAGGTTATGATGTGTTCCATCGATATAATTAATCTAAATATAAATATTCTATTAAACAGTTTCTACCATCAACGGTTTACCAATGATATCTATATTCTGATGTGTATGAGGAACCTTTGCAAGTTGCCTGGCCGTCGCTCGATGCAGTGGAAGATGTCTGGAACCTCCTGTTCAACTCAGAGCTTGGCTTCGGGCTCTCTCCCTCTGCCGCCGTGGAATGAACCGGGAACCAGCAGACAGAGATATATCTCACCAACTGAGCGGGGCGGTAACAACTCGGTGATTCGAAATGTACTAAACTTACATACGTACAATTCTCTTAACGTACTTACAAAACGTACTATAACTTACATTCACTTAATATACTTATAAGTTTTTTAGTAAGTATTTTAAAGTTTTAAGAAGTTACTTTACTTACAATTAATTACTGTTGCTTATTAACCCTTTGTACGTAGACCAAACTTAAACTTATCTTATTAGTTTGAAATTTGGTATACAGATACCTCCAAAAGACTTGTCAAGCGATTTTTATTTTCAAAAAAATTAATCAATTGGTATCATTTTTATGATCTAATTACGTCAAAAACTCTAGTTAGGAAAACTATAGGAAAATAACTAGGTATACTATACATTGAACAATAAATGCTAAAACGTTTGTTCAATGCAACCAATTGACTCGATTCTTTTTGCATCTGATCCTAGATCACAATATCTATATTTGTTGATATATTTTTATAATTATACTACTTATACAAATAAGCTATAAGTGTTATAATTGCTATTTGAGTATTATTTTTAATTGCTGGTTATTTTAATAAATAATTTTATTATTCAAGTTAAATGGATATCATTCACGATAAACGTTTTTTTCTATTGGTGTTGCAAGTTTCAGTTCCTAATATCATTGGCAGGTATGAAAACCCAGGGGGGTATAAAATTGATCAATAATAACACCATCTTTTTCTTTATGTAAACATATTCGAAATTATATTTATCATATTTTTTAGTTAGATAAAAGTATTTTAGCCACTGATTAAAAAATCAGGGTCATACGTTTTATAGTTCAATCAAACACTTAATTTATTGGAAAAAAAATTGGCATAAGAACTCCCTTCCACGTACAAAGGGTTAAATGATTGTAAAATTTGGAAAGTAAATTGTTTCATAAAAAGTTACTTGCAATTATTTTAATTTGTTTAAAAATGTTCATATGTGGAAAAATTTATAAAAATTTAATAAATATATTTCATATATTTTAAACAAAACTAAAACATACATATAAAATTAGTAAATTATGTTATACATATAATTTTAATTTTAATATATTTTTTAAAAAAATTACATAATTACATTATATTATATTGTGTTATAACTTATATTATTTCTTATAGACCTGTATCTAATATTATATCTTTATAGATTATAACTTAGTTAAAATATAAATATTTTATTACTAATAATAATTAAAAAAATTAACATCAAAATTATGTATGGTATTGCTGTAAAAGTACTGTTATTATATGAGTTTATATCATTTATTATTTTACATATATATGTTATAAACATTAATTTTACTTGATAATCTTTGGCGAAAATATTACAATTTTAAATAATAGATGCCACCTAAAAATAAATTGTTGTCAAATATACTATCATTTTAAACGCTACCTGAATCACGATGTCACGATATTGAGTCACGATGTCTCTGAACTGAAACAATGTTTTATATTTTGATCTTTATAAAACTATTTAAAAAAATAAAAAAGGCGAAATATATTATTGGCGAATTGTGATTCAAATCTGTATATTATTCGAAGTTCCTTTGTATATATTTTTTTAATATTCTTATTCTTGGAAATTGCATACTATTCCTCGAATAAAACGTTGACGTCTAAAAAAAATCTTTGTAAAACTTCGAATATTTATTGTATTCTATTATAAAAATATATATTCTCTCGTAGCACTTTATAATAGATAAAAAATTAAACCTATGTTATAGCTACACATTGTAAATTAAGAAAAAAAAATATGGAGCCTTATATTTCTTGGTAATAGCACCTTATCAAAGACAAATGGAAACTAGCATGTGTTTTAATATTTAATGATATATAAACGTTTATTTCATTAATTGATGGCAAATTAATTTAATATATTTCTGTTTAATACTACAAAATAAAGTAGAAAATTAGTACCTACGGAATGCAATAATCGTGTATATATGTCAAAGTTAATTCTATTGATGCATATATTATACGGTTGCTTTCATACTCTTTCTAATATATATCCAAGCAATATATTTTCGCTTTGAAAATATAATATTTTTAACATTCAAGTTTTTGAGTAAACTTAGTGTTGTACTTATTTATTGCTGCGTTATTTGATGCTATTGTGTTTTGGAATGATTATGAAATATGTATGTTATGGACTAGAAGTTATCTTCGGAAATTAATTGATAATAATATTCATTATAATGTCAAAGAATTATGTAGATAGCCCTATTTGTGATGTATTTCAAAGTATATTAAAAAAGGATCTCTGTATAATGAATGGCCATAAATGATGAATAAAGTGCTTGGAATCTTACACAATATTTATAACAACACTATACAATTATGACAAAATATGTAATTAATGTAATTAGTAATGTATAGTAAAACTGTATCTGCCCTAATAAATAGGTATAGACATTTTAAAAAATAGTAAAAATAGAATTAGTATAACGTTATATAATCAAAAAAACCATTGTTGGTAGGTAAAAAATGCAAGGTAATATATCAGAAAATAACTAAATATAAAAGTATGTGTTATTACAATCTTCCGAATATTTTGAGTCTGTGTTCCCGTCCTGACACAAAATCGCTCGCAATTTCTTTCAGAACAATTTTGTCCATCCTTAAAGACATTTAGCAGCTTAGTATAATGGTTCAATCTGCTATGCGTCATACTGTTCATGAGATAGGTTTTTAGCTATTTCATAATTGAGAAGCTTCTTTCACTGACTGCATTTGTTGATGGCTGCATATATGTTGATTTGACTTCACAGAAAAAAAGTCCCCTATGATGGCATCATTCCTCGAAGTTGACAATACATTGCTTCAAAGACAATAAGCAATTGACCGGTTCTGAAGTACCCGTTTCATACTGATTCTGTCGTAGAACAAATCGGAATAGGACCCTCCGCAACCGTCAATGTATTTTACTGTATAGTGTCTTGCAATATCAATATAATGGGTTTTTATTTTTGCTTAAAAATTGAATAAAAAGATAAAAGACTCTATTCTGGCCACCCAGTATTTCATAGATTTTTTTATCGTGAAACATTATAAAATATTTGATAACATTGTTATTTCAGGGACACTATAACAGCGCTCAGTCACTCGAATTACATTTTCAATAAAAATAAATAAATATAAAAATATTAAATATGTATGAAACTGAAATTTTGCCATGAAAAGGCAACCATATTAAATTAAGCACACTACATATTTCTAATGTTATTTGAAAATATAGGGTTATTTTATTTTGATAAATATATGTGTTTGCTGCTTCCTAAAGTTTGTTCTTGAAATACTTATTAATAAAAACTAGAAGTTTATAGAAAATGAAACAAATAGAAAATTAAATTAAAATTACATTTATGATATAAAAATTATAATAAATGTAATTATATTAGAAGGCTAAAAAGATAAATATAATATTATAAATAATAAATGGAAAAAAATAAACCCAAAGATCTAAAACGTCTAAAAACGCCTGAAACCTCTAAAAGCTGTATTTTGAAATTAGCAATACTATATTAAAATAGCCTATATAAGTATAAAAAGCAAAATTAGCAAATTATTTATTTCTCATTGTGTATATATGTACATACAGAAATATAGGTATCCATTATTGATGCTCTTGGCGAACACATTATATCACATGTTTAGTAAATGGAGTACGCAGCAAGCGATAAGTTGTATACAATTCACGATCAATGGGTCAATTTCAAGATGTCGAAAAAAACATAGGAGTAAATTTAGATATAATTTTATCATTAAAATAATATAATTTTCCTATTTTAGACATTTATTCATGCCTAAAAAGATTTATTTCATCTGTATCCATTGAGTAAATCATTTTTTATTAAATATTCAATTTAGAATGGGAGACCAATCTTTCGGACACTACAAAATTGAGTTATTAGTATTTTTTGGGCAAAAAAATGTGTTAAAAGCCTTGAAAATGGTATTAAGTTTTGCATAAAATCATAATAAATAAATTAATAATCACAAATATACTTTTTAAGATCATATATTTTTTACTAAGAAGCATAACATGGCTTTTTATGCAAAAATATCAAAACTCTAAAAACATTGTTACAAGTAGCATAATATAAATATCAATAGAAATTTCAAATTTTACTTTGATATCTTTATGTAGTACATCAAAATATAAAATATCAATGGTTTGTTGAAACAAGTTTTACCAGTAAATAACTTGATGTGAGGATAGTTTGAAATGAGTCTTTCGGACACTACACATCTAGTTATCAAAAAGTTTCCTCAGAATGAGTATGGTTTTGAGATGACTCAGTCCTGTTGACTTGCAAGAATTGCTTATTTGTCGGTCATTTGGGAAACGATGTATCTTGATATTGTTTTCGAAATGTATGAGAACTTGCATTTCAGCCTTGAATGAAAAAGGAAAATATATTTAGTACTGATTTGAAAGTTAAATTTTAAATTAGTTGAAAATATATAAAATATGTTCATGCAATTTTTTTTTAATGTAGATTATGTGGATAATATGCTTACTTCTTCATATTCTCTTGCATCTCGATCCATTGTTCCTTGTTCCTCATCATCCGTCACGATTGGTGATTGCACCTGCTCAGTTTCTTCCATGGGAGTAGCTGTTAAGGTGGTTTAATCAAAGTTAAGAAAATAATTGAAACGAATTATAATTACGTAGGTTTAAAATATGATAAGATAAAAGGATACCAATTTGTGGAGCGACAATTTTTTTTCTTTTCATTGTCCTCAGCTCCCAAGGTTTAACATATTGGCCATTTGCGCAATCACCTTTATTGGACCGGCAGGCGACACAAGAACATGATAAATTTCTGATCTCGAGTTTGTAGGGTACATTAGTCGAACGGACACAGTGGAGCTTCCTTGTTCCAATCAGAGTAGTTACATTCTGGTTTACTCTTTCAACTACTGGCACGTAAGCAAAGTCCCGAATGGACATGTACTTACTTCCTCCTACATCGACCATCTCTCTTCTTGTAAGTACCTCGGAACAGTGCTCAAACACATCCTTTGCATTTGCAATCACCCGTTTCCTACTTATCACAGCTCTGTAACACGAACACTTCACTATCGCTCCTAATCCGTCACAAACATTTTTACCATGACTGGTCTCGAAAAAGTTTCTAGTGACACTAGTCCTACAGCTGATATCGGCGAATGAATTTTTCCCTTTATATTGGGCAGCACATCCATCTGTCCATTGTTCAACTCTGTCATTCCTAACATTATTCTCCCTCAAAATCCGGAAGGCTTCGATCTCAAACTGCTTCACGGCTTCAGAGTCGTGATTTGTGTCTGGACTCACAACAATTATTGCATGCTTTACAAAGAGTTCTTTGTCATTTTCCATCGGACGTTTGTAGTAAACCATGATAGGGTGGATGGTTACCATCTGTCTGTCGAAGAAGCCAGACTGGACTTCAGATTGGAAAGTGCAGCCATAATTTTCGCTGAAGTCCATTATCCACAATTGCTTACCGATCTCAATACTTTTAATAGCATCGCTCAACTGTTTCTGCTGCCAACTGGCACGGAATGAATGTGCAGGATACGCTACCATGTCCTCCTTCAACTCTCCCAAGAATTCATCAAAGCTTCCTTCCATCTTGACACACGACACTATTCTATTTTCTTTCCCATTTTTCGGGACAGTAATGGGTTTCCATCGGTACCAGGACAAAGAGGCATCAACACTACGATCTTTAATTTCAGGGAAGGCATTTTCCAGATTTTCTACACCACAATTCTCACAGGTGCGATCAAGGCATGTAGCTTGAGGGGCATCTTCATAACGGCATAAAGTGATGTCAGATAGCTGCGCTTTCGTTATCGGACTCAAGTTATCTACCTTTAATTTCTTGGCCTCAGCTACAAGGCATTCAATTTTCAAGGAAACATTGCAACAAATTTGGCAGAGGCAACTTTTTCTGTCAGTTTCAGATAATCTCTTTACATTCATTGGTTTGAATTTACGAAATGAAGTAAATCCAATGTTAACATCTGGATTCTGTTCCTTGAACATACGAAATGCATCTTCCATTGTATGTGTCATGACGTGCTTCTGCAACAAAGTTACTGAGCCACTGCTGTCAGTAGATTTTATTACTTCTTTTTTGTCAGGAACCTGTCTGCTGACTTCCGCAGATAACATGAATTCTTTCAGTTTGGATTTTGTTTCATTCGATAATGCATCACGCCTTTGTTTTCTAATTCTTCTCTTCCACCAATTCATTTTGCCATTCATTGTCTTCACTGACTTTATTTCAAGTGCTCTCTTCACCTTTGACACCTTTCTGTTTGGTGTATTTGCTAACACCATGCTTTTAATCAACGAATGAGCCAATCTCTTTTCATTCTTTCCTGAACCCACTTGCTTGGTGTTGGCTAGACCTGTTTTCAAAGCAGAAACAATAATTTCTTTGACATCATTCGTTTCAGATGAGCTGGACTCTGCAGTGTCATCTTTGGCTGGAAGCGAGGTGGACGGAAGATTCAGTTTTACTCTCAACCTCCAATTTTGAGTTCTTTGGACTGCAGCTTTCTTGTTTAATTTTAAATCTTTTCTCTTGACTTCTTTGCTGCTTCCAGCTTCAGTGGCATCAGCTTGATATTTCTTCCATCGATAACGTCTCACCTCATTTCTCTTTGCTTTCCGCAATGCTTTCATTTTTTGAGGATTATTTTCTGCTTCCTCTCGCTTTTTGCGCCTTTCATTTCGTTTTCTTTCTCTATCTTTTTCTTTTGTCAGTTCATATCTATTAGGGTCACTCTTGATTTTATTTCTATACTTTTTTAGATATTCTACATTTTTTTTCTGTTTTGTACTTTTTTCAGTTTCCTTGTGTTTTCTTTTGATGGGCTTCATTATCTAAAAGTACAATGTTGCACCATAGTATAATGGATAAACATTTACGTAATATCATTTATAATTTTAATGGAATGAAACTTTATATTGTAGAAATTTACCAATCATATTGAAGCATGTTTTTAAATACACTAATATTTTTCAGAAAATAACCCTATATTGCATTTAAATAGTAGTTTCTGTTTTTTTATTATCACTTTATTATAACAATTACATTTAAAGTGTTTAAGGTATTCAGTTTGTGATAATAAAGACCTCAAAACACAACCACTATATATCTGTTGGACACTACAGTTTTGGCATAGCTGTATTTGATGCTATATTCCATCAATGTATCTAGTAGTATATACAGTTTTATTTTTATTTTTGTACATAAATATTATCACAATAAATGTTTTCTTAGCCTAATATCTAACTTGTAATCAATTGATGATGATTTTGACACTGGTATTTTCCTTAAATTTTTCATTTTTTTAATAATTTACTGAATTGTCTTTTTTAAATAACCCTGTAGTGCATTTAAATGGTAGTTTCTGATTTTTTATTATCCAATTTATGATAAGAAATATATCTAAATTGTGTAAGGTGTTTAATTTATGCAATTAAAATATGTGTAAACAACCCCTTTAAATCTGTTGGACACTACAATTTAGCTAAAGTTGATCACTTGCTGCATATATTTATAATATAAGTTTTGATTTGATGTAAGTTAGTATTTTTGAATGCAGAATAATTGTGCTTTGAAATTCTTAGGTCTACAATTAATATAACAGCAAAATTATATTAACTTGGAGATCACTAAGAAAACAAAATATTTGGACAAATAATTGTTTCATTTTAACAAAATTATTTAACATTTTAAACTATCAAAATGAGTAGACATTTTTTCTTTCTTTTTCTTACATACATCTGATGCCATACAATGAGATTTTAAATAAAATCAGGCTTTTAGTGAATAATTAAATTCTAAAATAGTAAATGTTTTTTAAATCTGTTGGACACTACATGAAAATGTAGTGTCCGAAAGGTATACTAATTAATCTCACAAACAACAGAAAGTTGTTCACCACTTTTGCTTTAAATCATGTATCAACATAGCTGTGTGCTTCAATATTATACACGAGGTATAGTATTTACCAGGTTAAATTAATATTTACAGCATAATTTTAAAAAATAGGTTCTTTCGGACACTACACAATGTAAAATTTTGATTAGTGAAAATCAACATTTTCGTTTATAATGAAAACGTTTTAAGTGATATTTATGTCAAGCTCTATAATATGGTATTACTTTAATGACCAAAATAATACATAATTTGTGTTTTGAATAGCAGATAGCACCCCATAACAGAAGAAAAAAAGAAATTTAGGTAATGTATAACACATATCCAATATAATTCAAAAGGTTATTGTGAAGAAACGAATAGTGTTATACCCTATTGGTAAAAGATAGTCATAATTTACAGGAAAATAGCTATTGATTTCATATATTTTCCAAGTTGCTACTGATTGGCTTCTACATTTATTTATAAAACTAAAAAGTTAAAAAAATGAACCGCACATCATAACAGTGAAAAAATTCCATATTTTGACCTCTATAATCTAATTTACACAAACAATACATCATACAATGGAACAAAAGTATTTTTTTCACCTACCGTACAGTCTCTGCGTCAGTATTCAAACAATAACGAAAGCGGATATCATTAATTTTTAATGCAGTAAAAGCATAACATGTTTCAATTTATTTTGACCCATTGATCGTGAACTTGCCGTATGGATTTGTGTTATTCAAGTACTTCTGTGCGTTTGACCTTAGTAGGTCTTTTCAGCAGTACTTGCAGAAGTCAAATTACAAACATAACTTTATTGTGTTACGTTACAATTATGACCATAATTTGATATATCACCTGAAATAGTTTCAAACTTAAAAAGATCACAGAGTATTCCCGCACGGCATGATATCCAGGAATCTTTGGAGATCTGTCGTCTTTGAATGTGTAAACATGCTTTGTGATTCGCAGTACGTAGAACCATGCAACCCTTTGGTAATTGTTCTTTATAGAACTTTGTACTTGGTGGTTCAAATTGAAAGTAAACAACATCCGACAAAGTTGTGTCAGACTCATAATCATCTGGTTCCACCCACAAAGCAGTCGCACCAGGATTTAAGCAGGCTAGCAGGTTTCCATCTGAGTTGCCAATTGATATCAAACCCGAAACTGTTGGGTGTTTCTCTATCTGAACAGGTTCATAATTCAAACTTAAACCAAGTATGAGGCCATTTTTAGTTCTGTCCATTTGTAGAGCCATCGTTGGTGAAAGGTCACATTCTTTTATGACTTTTTCTAGAAGGGAACACAATAAATAGATTGTATACAACAATTTACTAACTATTATTAATACACATGATCAACTAACATTTTTTACGACAAAAAATATTTAAATAAGTATTCGATAAATCAAGATAATAGTATTAATAAATCACATTGAAAAGTTTGAAACTATATATAGACTACATACACATCTTACACATACATATCTGTAGTCATATATGTTTAGCGTACTTTCAAGACCAGTTCAAGATCAATTTAAGATCAACTGAATATCAACTTAAGATCAACTTAAAATTAACTTAAGATCAACTGAAGATCAACTTAAGATTAACTTAAAATCAACTTAAGATCAACTGAAGATCAACTTAAGATCAACTTAAGATCAACTTAAGATCAACTTAAGACCAACTTAAGACCAACTTAAGATCAAATTAAGATAAACTTGAGATGAACCTAAGATCAACTTAATATCAACTTAAGACCAACTTGAGATCAACTTAAGACCAACTTAAGATCATCTTAAGATCAACTTAAGATCATCTTAAGATCATCTTAAGATTAACTTAATATCAACATACGATCAACTTAAGACCAACTTAAGATCAACTTAAGATTAAACCGTTTATTATTTTTGCCAATCTAATTACTTTGATTTGATTGGGTGAAAATATAAGAGCAGAATCGCAACACACGAAATAGATGGCTAGCGATACTGGAAACATTTAAAGTTGCCAAATTAATTAAAATTAAAAATACGAAGTGACCGATTGAAACAAACAGATAAAAACATGAAAAAGGTAACATTACTTAAAAAATATGATATAAATACATTTGATGATTACAGCTACGCAATAAGATATTAAAATATTTACAGTTTCAATGGAAGTAAGTAAGAGTACTGTAACATGGAAAATTGTAGAAAGTAACAGTAGTAATAATAATGTGTTTCATTATTTATGCATGTTAAAAATGTATTGATTGGACGTATAATTTATGATTACAATAGTTAAAAATGTACATTTTCGAAACCAAGGTAAATCACTAATAAGAAATGTATATTCAATTACCACGATTATTTTAAATACTAGATGCATAGTTGTTAATGTTATAAAAGTATATATCCAATCCTACCGACCCTGATTGACGTTACTGATTGACACCTCAATGCAACCGGTCAACATGGTTTGCAGCATATTATCCCCTTCGTTAACACCCACACAGAAACGTCCAATGCGGCTTGATCCAGTGCCATCTGCAGTCCTGGCTGGTGGTTGGATGTAGACTTTGAAACAGTTCTCCTCGTTAGTTGACCTCTCGAACCAAAAACCGTTATAGTTGTCTGACATCGCATTGTCGTATTTGTTTATGATTAATGGTCCACCTGAAAAGGGATGGCTGACTAACTTGAGGTCCGTAGCGTGGAAAATTGTTGTCATTAATCCATTCTTGATCGGCTCGGGTAAATAGAAGTTAGACGTGGCGTCAATCCTGTTGTCGGATAGTTCCAAATAAGCTACATCGGTGCTGTTATGTTTCGATACGGACACAATCTTTTTATCCACAATTTTTTGACACCAAATAATTAATATCTCCGAACTACCTAAAAAATGTAATGCAACAAGACACAATATATTTAGTTAACTTAGTAAATGTAATTTGAAAAACAACAATTTCATAGCTTAGCTGCAGACATAGAATATAAATTCTATAATTTAAACTTTCATTAAAATTAAATGCGTTACTTCGCTATTATGTCATATACTATAACATTTAACCCCTCGTATGTGGAGAAGATTGTGGGGGTGGGGTATGCCATTTTTTCAAATAAATGAATTTTTTAAGTGAACGATATAATGTATGACGCTGGATTTTTTACTAGGTGGCTAAAATACTTTTATCTAACTAAAAATATGACAAATATAATTTCAAATATTTTTGCATACCAGAAAAAGTGGTTTTCTTATTGAACTAATTTATGCCCCCCCTGGGTTTTCATACTTGCCGATGATATTAGAAGCTAAAATTTGCAATATTAATAGAAAAAATAAGTTTTTTCGTAAATTATATACATTTAACCTGAATAATGAAATTATTTATTAAAATAACCAGCATTTTAAAATAATAATAAAATAGAATTTATTCTACTTATAATAGCTTATTTATATACGTAGTATAATTATAAAAATATATCAACAAATATAGATCTTGTGATCTGTAATAAGATGCAAAAGGAATCAAGTCAATTGGTTGCATGATCAAAAGTTATAGCATATATTGGTAAATATATAGCATATATAGTTTTTTAAATAGTATTCCTAACAGGAGTTTATGACGTAATCAGGTCATAAAAAAATATATAAATATATAAATCGATAAATATATATATATATCTCGACAAGTCTTTAGAAGGTATCGGTATACCGAATTTCAGCATATTCGGACGATAGGAAGTTTGATGATATTTAGTTGGGGTAAAATACACCCCCCTCCACATAGCTAACCCCATAACTACATAGCAAACCTTACAAAATATGTCCATGCACGAAGGGTTAAGAAGCTGCTAAAAAATTACTGAACCACTTGTGGCCACGAACCTGAACAATAACCTGATAATCGTTATAATAGTTTTAACCCTTTACCTAAGTTCAACAAAACTAAATGAAATTCTTCTGAAAAAAATATAAAGGATTATTTGATTATAATAACTGCCATTGACTTCAAAATATACACAAAAAGCATTGAAAATTACCAAAAAATAATTTATACACAGAAAGTAAATTAATGATTAGTGAAGTAGCATAAAATGTGTATAATTTTAAACTCCCACAGTTTACTTAATATGGACGCGTTACTAAGCAGTACTATAAACTATAAATATACCTGATGGAGTGAAGCGTTACTAAGCAGTACTATAAACTATAAATATACCTGATGGAGTGAAGCGTTACTAAGCAGTACTATAAACTATAA
>JAUZND010028770.1:0-23405 GCA_034780555.1 Coelogynopora nodosa
CAAGACAATTTTCTAAAATAGAAGCCGTACTCAGAGGAACCCATTTTTTTATATGCACCCGTAAAGAAAGGGTTAATTTAGGGATACTAGAATACGTTGTTTACTTCAATGGTAACAAATTTGATATGGATATTATATGAAAATAGTTACGTCAATATTGATTTTTTGATTGTTTGTATAAGAAAGAATAAGACAAGTTGTAGACAGTTTGCAAATCTTCTTCGGTGCAACAACCAGTAAGAGAACAATACATACAAGAAAACAGGTATCATTATTATCTAACGTTTTTCACGAAACAGTTTTATAACTATCTCATTTTGGAATCCCTCAAAATTATCAACCCCGCTATACTATATAAAATGCATAATAATCCTAATTGTTTTGTGACTAAGATAAGCCAATGTAATTTTCATTAATTCTTACTGTTAATTCTCATTTAAATTGGAATATTTCATCAGTGGGAAAACCGATTGTTTATATAATATCCACTGAAGTAAGTTGACTATATTTTGAAAAAGTTATAAACCCAAAGGAAACACTTATTTACACTAATAAATAATTATTTCTATGTGTAAATATCTATCTAACTACCTCTAAGATACGTTGTACTGCCGTGAACATTTTTTTTGGGCTGCATATTTTTGAGGGAATAATATGCACGGGTAAAATTGTGACAGTCCCAATATAATACAATTATAACTTGAAAACCTAGTATTTCAACGCATTCAAGCAGATAAAAGAAAAGATTTCTATATAGATCATTCAAAAAAGTAATCTTGCACAACGTTAGTATACAGTGACAGAATTAATCAGGCACAGAAAGACGACGGATATCCATCCTTTCTCTAGCTGTGACAAGACAAGACTAATGCAGTAATGTTACATAACATAGTACCCCCTCCCTTTCTATCTAGTAAATGTGACTGAGAGACAACAATATCTGGAATATAAAGCCAAAAAAGGGCATTCACAAAAGAACCAAGAGTCATTTTACGGTAAAATGTAGTCACTCAATACCAACGATACAATGGGGAGCTATAATAGAGAAAGCAAGTTTCCTTCACCACAAGTCTTTCGAATGGAAAAGCTGACGTAATTACAAAACCTGATTTCCCCAACACAACCGTGCGACTGACTGATTTGCAGTCTGTGTGTGCGTTGTGCCGTGGCGGCGGGTAAAGAATAGTATCGCTGCTCCTTCGTTCTCCGCTCGGATGAGTCAGTTTTCACTTTGGTTGGACTTCAATCCCATAATAACTGCTGCTGCTGTATTAAGCCAATATACTTTGTATAACATGCGTCAGATGTTCAATCTTAGCGGCACGACTTGGGTCGATTATTGCAACTTTGAGAAGACAATAATGTAAGAAGGAACAATAAAAAAGGTTGCCAACAGCTGAAGACACATTATGAGAAAATCACTTGTTGTATATAATATATAGCACACAGATTTTACATTTCGGTGTATGTTTTAGAAGTGAATATTGTGTTATAGCAAAAGCGACAGAATAGCTAATGACCACAATGCAACGAGTCGATTGCATGAAGCGTGCTACTTTTAGAGTTTAAAAGTCCAATATTGAAATTGCCAAACTGAAGTAAATAATTCAGGTGAAATTGGGAAAGAATTGTAACGATTTACATCGAGGTGAAATAACTCTTTCGGTCGGTAGAGAGAGTGAATTAATTAAATTGAAAAAGAAACCCATTTTTTATTATAAAACTAAGATCAGATTTAATAGGGAAGAAACATGTACCACATTATACTGATATAATGAAACGGCCAATCTATGGCTAAGGACATACTTTGCATAATCTATTTGTTAATACAAAATTTAATTTAAAAATTGACATTTTTATTTAATATTAATAAAAAAAAAAAAAAAAAATTTGCCTTATCTCGATTACGTTTTTATCGATAAAAGGAAGGAAATTACAACAAATTGAATTCAATTTTACAAATAATTATTTAACTTCCCCTTATTTTCCAATCCTAACACTGTCTTATAAACAAACTTTGGTGATAAATTTACTTTTCGAAACTTGAGGCTTCTAGAAAGGCTAAAAATGCTCTACAATTTATGTGACAACGTATTTTATTGGGTAAGACAGGAACCAAAATGAGTAAAATGGAAATCTATTGAGATCACATATATTCTCCAAATGGAACTGAACTTATTGGAATTTTTTCACAGAAAACTAACTTTAAGAAAACACGAAAACACGTCTAATATCTGCTCCCATCTAGTTTAATATATAGTTAACCTTAAACTAGTAACAAATTGGTTAATTATAGTACTCCATGGTGAGCAATTAAGAAACAACATTAAACAAAGTGACTGAATAAGCATTACTCTGCAAAATAACTTACACGATTATACATATAACATCTTTGAAACAAACTCACATTCATCGTAATTAAATTTTGAACTTTATAGAAAAAAAATTACGTTACTAATACATAAATAAATAATTCAAATCAAAGTTTTACAAATGATGAAAGGATCAGTTACAGCTAACATACAAATGTGAAAACCAAAAAGGCTATAAACTCACGATTTATCAAATAAATAATGCAAAGATTGTTCAGATTTTTTGTTTACTAGTAAGCTACTGAAATAGATGTTTTATATAAAAAAGAGAACAATGATACTTCAAAGTAGACTATTCAACACATAAATTCTACGCCTAAAAATTTAGAGTTAACCTATTTATTAATATTGACAATTAAATAAATACAGTTTTCATCATAAAACCATTATTATAATATCTACTTTTACAGCATTGATTATTTCGCACAATATAACAGTATCCATAATATAGTATCACAGTCATCTTAACAATACAAAACAGTGTACTTATGAAAGACATTCAAGTAACCAATGCTTGCTGTTTTATAATACACCTTTCAGACCCATTTCACTGTACAGGAAAAGTGTTAACTGACCCAAACCATGGTTGACATTATATATATATATAAATGTAAATGATGCGGCATCTATATAATTATATAATAATTACAGCTTGCGAAATTAACACAAGCAACATATATAGTAATATAAGCTAACTGCAGCATGGTTACTCAACCGTTTAGAATTATAGGTATAGGCACAATATAAGCCTACATTAAAATGCAGTATCATTCCTTTGTAAATAAATGAATGCGGAGAATACAGCTATCACTGAGACTGTTGCAAGAATACAGCCAACTTCATGTCATAACTAGTATATATAATTGTAGTTGCTGTTTTGTGACTGAATCAATGAGATCTCAGGCAAGACAACCGAAAACACGCACAAAATAGTAATGTATCATCCGCCCTGATTGTGGTTGGTAGATAGCCTACTTCATGTTTTCTTATGCTAAATCATCCAAAAACCATTACCACCAGCTGCTCTGGTATGAATATTCATTGCATTGTCGGGTTGACGAGACGAAAGAATGATTGGACTAGAATGGATTAACAGGGATTATTATTTATGTGATAATGTATATAATGTAATAATATGGCGGTAATTAAGGGTTTTTTCTAATCAGGTAACCTTGCTATAAAATTAAAATAAATTTCAAAATGTCTTGAGTGTCCATAAATTATTTGTTAAAATTTTAAAATTAAATTACAAAAACTACTTTTAGATAAATAATGGATGAAAACTTACACACAGAATTATGGTTGAAAAAGTTATCATTAAACGTAATGGATGCAGGGCCGTACCGTGGTTTCATTTTGGGTAGGTGCGAATATACTATAAGTGGACCTTTTTAACATATTTTTTTATTGTAATTTAGTTAATTATAGTAAAAACCGTAAAATGCACCTAAAATTAAAAAATTGCATGTATAAGCGGATCTGTTTTTTGCGCGGGTAGGTGCGATCGCACCCAACGCACCCCCCCACGGTACGGCCCTGGGATGGAATGGAATAAAAAGATGTTTTAATGTTTGCAAGATATTCATGTTACAAACATTACACAGGTTTCTTCCCTTATTCTGCTGAAAATAATTTAGACAATTTCGATTTCAAAAGTTCGACTAACTAACTACATGATTGACGATAACAATATAAAGACAATGCTTCATTGAATGTTACACATGAAAGCATAGCTAGCTGCCTCAGCTTTTTTATCAATTTAAACTAGGCTATATTTTTCTTAACTTTGCATAAATTCTATAAATTAACAAACAAATATTAATCATTCATACAATATAAACATTCGCGACGATTTACCCGGCAACATAAAAACACCTATAAACTAACAGGTATAAAAGTAGTTAAACTACAAAATGTGGTCCGATTTTGCGGCTAAAACGTACACCGTATATCACAAAATACTCTGTATAGGTCTACATACGTAAAACACCACATATGCGACATTATCTTACCCTGGTTAATATAGGCTAGTTATATCATCAATCTCTGATTATACAATTATGTAAAACATAGTTCAACATATTCTGGGTCAATTGGATCGAGATAAATTATATTAAACACATAAAAGGGACGTAAGATAGACTGCTATTACCAATCTTGATGCTATTACATACACATGCAGGACTTTAATTGGGATAACTATCAACTTAAAATGTTTATTTCATTCAATATGTTACACACCCTTCAACATGCAGTTGGTGGCAATACTTGAATAAATGTAAAATAAAATATTAAATAGACACTAAATTTATTAAAAACAACTGCTAGAATTAAATAGTTGCACCACGGCACCTACATGCATACTCCCTCACACCTGATTTCAACTAGGAATCTTTAAAATGTGAACACATGTCTGTGTTACAATTGATAAAATATATACCTTCGATGTTCAGAATGAAGCATTGTAACTAATATTTAAAAAAATTGTTCTAGGATTGTATAAGTTACGAATGCTATAACCAATAAAAAACGAATCAGTATAATAACAAATAATTAAGAACATTTGAATTCTGACTTGAAATAGTTATGCTGAGAATACATAATCATATAGCACGTCATAGTAAATAGATTTTTTTTGTAAACAGACAAACATACACCAATAGAACCAAAATTAAAATTAACCAAATTTGAGCGACTTTTACCTTCTAAACTGTATAGCTAATCGGTAGCTTTTTTATTGTACAGAATATGGGAACAAATATTGACTCAATTTCAAAAATGTTTTGCTAATCCAAATAAAACTATTTTTGATGTGAAACATTTTGTTTATGCAAAGAAAACTTGTCATTGCCCCTATTCAGGCAACAATTATAATATAGTCACCGCAAGGAAGATATTATGATCGTTGGCTGTGATTGTTGCGTGATGCACACATACAATTGGCAACCAGACAACTTATCTCACAATCAGTTCACAACCAATGTGGAGATTTTAGTTAACACAACATTTCCATGTAAAGTGGCCTTTTTTTAAAGAATAAAAAAATGAATTCGTTGAGTTTTACTACATTATGTGTAAAGCAGTAATTGTAGGGAAATGAAAATATGGCTTGTGTAAGAAAATAAAAATCGATTTAGAGTAGTTTCTCAGAGTACTCTTGAAATGCTACACTATTATAGTCTAGTTTTATATGACTAATGAAACAAAAATGCAATAATTTAGATATAAATCATTAAGTTCCTTCCATTTCGAATTACCAATCGTTGATTACTATTACACTATCATTTTAAATGTTACATTTAAAGATGCTCCTGAACCATTGTTGTACTGTCTGGTATAATACATATTATAACATTTGTGTAGTTTAATAAATAACACAATTTGGATCCGATTTTTTAAACATTTAAATATAGCATAAGCGTATGCAAAGTTTTGTGACACCTTGTACAGTAGTATACTAGAAGTAGTATCCATAATTATTTTAAACTAACCATTGACCGAATATCGACACCCACAACATGGTATAATCTCAAGAGTTTAGCGTTTGTCTTAATCCAATAGTCCCTTTGTTTGGTCCAGCAATACCGTCGAGCCAGTAAATCTATTATTCTAAATACTTGTTCGTTCAGATGTACATTTTTAAAATAATGCTAAATTAAAGACAGATGAACATTGTCACACATAAACAAACTTCCACAAGCCTATATAGGGAATTCTTTACTAGACAAACAGAATTACTTGACCATTATAGAGACTAAGGAGACTAGAGAGTCCACAGGCCACCAACCTCCTTGATGCACGCCATGATGCCGCTCTGGACAGTCTCACTGTGAATCTTGTCCAGGATCTCTCGGATGAAGTGGTCTCGACGTTCACACTGGACCGCGGCTCCCAGCAGTAGCAGCAGGGCCTTCTCCACCTCTTCCTGGGCGTGGACTGCGCCGTGCGGCGGCGGCGGCGGGGGGAGGAGTGGGTTGAGAGGACGATAGAGATAGAGAGAGAAGAAGAGAAGTGAGAAATTGTAAGGTGAGAGTTGCAGAATGAGCTTACGAAAGAGTTTACGAAAATAAGGTCAAGAAGAGAGAAGATGGAGGTGAGCCGTGAGGGAGAATGATGATGGAGGGCCGGAGGAGAGAAAAAGTTGGAGGGAGATATAGAGAGGAAAAAATAGTGGGATTGAAATAGTATAAAGAATGTAAGAAGCGAGCAAAAATATTATAAAATACATTGCCGATGGTGGGGGAGAAATATACAAAAGGAGATATTTACAATGCACATCTAATATATGTTTTATAATATATAATAATTAAATAACCTCTAAAATTATATACTTAGGGATAATCATACCTTAAGAAGTATTATAAAAATATTTGCTATAAAAAAGGAAGACTCAACAGAAAAAATCAAATCAAATGATGATTAACTAGAACGTCCAATTTAAAAGAAATATTAGTTAACATTTTTTTCTTTCTTTCTCATTTATTTAATTGTCTTGGTCTACTGATAACCTATTATAGCGATACTATATATATATATACACCTAACTAGTCAGTTTATGGAGAACTGAACGCTATATCGATGGCAACATAGAGTGAAATGTCTAGCTGATTGTAAACATTTAAATAGCTAAGGGTTCATATATACGCCTCAATTAAAACATTAACCCTTTCTTTATACGGTAACTATCAACTTAAAATGTTTATTTCATTCAACATGTTACACACCCTTCAACATGCAGTTGGTGGCAATACTTTAATTTCGTTTCATTTAGTCACTTTTCTATGTTTTCATTTTAAAATTATATTGTGGCAACAGTATAGTTGATAAATAATAATCTATACTGTGTGTAAATATATTTTTATATGGTTTATATTGCATGAAAACACGTCATATTATAATAACAATAATATAATTGGAAAAAACAGGAATATTAGGAATAAGCAGTGTTATATACAGGATAATTTGAAGAAAACAAATTAAATTTTAAAAATAAAAATATGAAGGATACATATGACCGTAAAGAAAAACAAAATACAGGATATCAAGATGTGAACTTTTTTAATTATTTTATATTAAAACGGATCGAAATGTTAGGAATAAACAAATTGAGACGTCTGTTAGTATTATTAGTTGAATAAGTATATAACATGGTTAATCCTCTGGCGATAAATATGCAACTGTGCTATTTATATGGACTGAAATTAGGCCAACAAATGACATTTTATACGATCATGCGGATGACAATATTACACCATCGTTTATATTATAAGAATAAAACAACAACGAACAGCAAATTTTTAGAATCGTAATACCTTCCATGCAAGAGGGTAGTAGGATCAGGAAGCCTCAACTATTTGTTTTGAGACGCATAATGTGTGCACAATGCTGACTATTTCCTACATAATAATATGATGAAGAACTATGAAAACGATATACTGTAGGTATATACATACACTTTCTATGCACACCATATTCATATATTTTAGCTGACACTACTGTGCGGACTCCTATACTTACCAGATTCGGGATCTTTGCTTATAGAAAGAATGTTTGGCGGTTGCATAACAACAACCTGTTGAAGTACGTCCTGAAATGGAACAAAATGTGGATCAAAATGAAGATTTCGACTCACGCTTACCTGCACCAATCACGTTAATCCCCCCTCCACAATACCATAATTCTAATATAACTACTAAAACATACGACAGAAAAAAAGATTTATTGGTGTTCTGGAATTCAGTACAGGAAGTATTGAGTATAGCGAAATGTGACAGCTAGGCTAGAAGAGTAACCCGATGCCTTGTATTCAAACAGTTGTGGGACATGTATCAGCTGCCTAAGGTATAAAAACGGAATATCGGATCTATCATGATCATGCAATTAGTACCAAATAAAAACACGGTAGACCATAATATATATAATATTGAGTACAAAAAAGATATTATTACAAATTAACATAACACAATTTAAACTCATTTTCTTTAGAGCAATTAGTGAAGTTAAGGAATCTGTAAGAGAACCTTTTCTACAGTATACCGTCACAGCAGGTCTCCAGAAATTCTAACACAAAACACTTTCACTATATTGAAATGGCAACGCCGACCGGCTGATCTCACACCTCAGAGATCGTACGGCCTTACTTTTAGAATTTTTCATGTCAAAAGAGTGCTCTATTTCGACAAGTGTCCATCATGATTTCTAGTTTGGAGAAGAGCCACTGCATTAGGCAGTAAAAACTGTTTCAATAAGCACTCGCCTTACGCGTTGCCTAACTTGGAGAATGCCATGGACAGTAGACCGTATAACCGTATCACTCCAAATGTGGAAGACAAATGGAATTGAGTATCTGTTGAGTGATCGATATATGATCTTGCAATGTTATTAGTGAGCGGTCAAGAACAATTAGCGCCTCTATACTTTATAGTCTGAAAGAACACGATTTCTATAGGGGCACAATTCATTAAATGAATATGAGTATAGAAACCGCAGGTAGACAAATTGAAAGGTACTCTTTTCCGACAACTCACTTTCTATATAAAGAATAAAACTAGTTTCGTATATAAATATATATGTATACATATCAGGAATGTAATATAATGCATACATTAATAAAATATATTGCACATGTTTCTAAAAAGTGTGGTTAGACGCATTGCATTATTTGTGTATAAACATATTACTCATTTTAGGCGCACACTCAAATGTTATGATAACTATAAAGCAATGTATTTGTAATGTATATACTTATAAAATATAATGTATAAGTCATTATGATAGCTTACATCATCACCATAAAAAACATTAACATGTTAGCATTAATAGAAGAACGGTCATGGGGGTAAAAATAGTACCGACTTTCTTTCATCATCCATTAAACATCATCTCTTTAAACAAATACCTTTATTTTTCAACAACTGTAGGTCTAGCCTATATTTCGAAATCTATTGTTGATATTACTATCAAAATACTCTAAAATTGCAATTATAAAGAATTAGAATTATTTCGTAGAATTTATATAATTGGTTTAAAGTGTATAATTAACTTAAAAGTTAATAGTTTACATTAAATATAATTTTTTCGAACTGCATTATATATTTTAATGAAAAAAAAACACATAAAAAGCTATAGTTAAATTATAATTGAACGTAATAAATATTGCTATATATTTTTCCTTTAAAAAAAGATTTTTCAAAACATTTTAGACAGTATAAAATATAAAACAGATCTCATAAGAACTACATTTATATTAAATGTGTTTGGTATCACCAAAGAACATATTTATAAAAAAAACTATAAAATACATGTTTTTGAATCAATGATTTTGAATCATTGACACTAAACCGAACGTGACTATAGTTTAAAAAACTGTAAAATGTTGAAAATGCAACAATAGCCAATTTGTTAATGTTTCAGATTCACCAGTGGAATAGTTTGTTAAACTACTGCTGATAAAACCCACACCTCCAGACTAATTAAGCTTTTCTTTTTGACTGTTCTATACAATTAATAAATCCAAATATGTTTCTATACCACACTGTTCGACAAAATAAAGTTTCTCTTCAATTCTGAAAGGGATAGCCGCTTTATATGATATACTTGTGTAGTTCAGAGCCAACAACTAGGTAAACTCATAGTATAATATATCACACTATAATATAATAAATATATACAATACTAAATGTATGCATATAGGCCTATATAGACGAGACTCCCGGGTTTGGAAATCCATAGATCTATACAAATTTCAGTCGTGACTTCCTGGAAACATACATCAGTTCACAAGAGAAAACTATTTAGGAGGAATGGAATGATGAAGGTCTGTATAAAAAGTGTAATATTAAAAATATAACGAACTACTACTTAATAACCGTATAATTCTAAATACAATCAATGCCAATGACTATTACAAAAATACAGCATGTTCGTTTTCTGGCAAAAAATAATAGATACAACTTTATAATAATATATGAGGAGATTAAAAATAGCAGTTTTAGCTGTTTGAAAAAATTAAATAACAAGAGTATTAAAGCTATTAATTCAAAAGTTATGACGTTTCAGGTATGACTCATAAACCACCATGTTTGTCACAATCGCCGCATAATAAGTGAAAATATCCTATCCTAAATTGAGGGTGAGTTCCAACGAAAAATGAATCGACTTATAGATAAACATTTGGCACAATTAAACGCTGAGAAGAGAATTTTTTGAAAGCTAGATAGATAGCACAGTTCAAAATCTGGATAGCATGCGATGCCTATACATCATTAAGATCTCGAAGAAACCCAATACCATGAAAATAATAGGTATCTATCTCATATACAATAGCTAACTTCTTAAAAACATAGCTTACAAATAATTAATTAAGTAATTGAAGAACAATGTTAAAAAACCCGTTGTAAATTATAATGCGCATTGCCTTATTCACAAAGTAGATAGGGTAGCGTTAGCCAGAAATGATATGAGAAAACCCTTGGCATATATAAATATATTTGCAGTGACTCACTCACCCACTCAAAACTCTGTCAATCGTCGAAGCAATAATCAAGAGAAGACACCTATACCCCCCCACCACAGCTATACCCCGAACGCCCTTTCCACCTCGGTGTAAACAATGTAGACTTTCGTAGATTGAACGGCGACCTTCCTTTTCTATGTCTCTGTCACGCATTGTTCTACATTATACAGTACTAACTAGTCATATAGTTCATAAGTCTTCCAATGTGGTATTTTATTATACCTTCAGTAATTAATTTGATTATGAATGAAGAATAGTAATTATTTTCATCAGTAGAATATAATAAAATATATTACAATTTACTGTATATAGGACAAGCAATAAATTATCCGTTGACACAAGTAATATAGTTCGCCATAACATTACAGGTTATAAATGTGATTTCTAAACTACTACCACGAGATTACTAATTATACAAACAAGGAAGTCGCATTTTTATAAGATGAAGAAATGTGTCCGTTTGAAAAATACTATTATAGTATATATATTTTATAATCAACATGACATTATAGACACATCACAAGTGCTCGAGGTAAGATTTGTGAAATCAATAAATAGTTCCGGTAAAAACCCGTGTGTTGTTTCTATAGCTATATATGAGAAGATTCACACACTTACTTTTGATATCACACCAACATAAACATGCCTATAGTAAGTTTGTGGAGATTGTATAAGTGGAACAATCACTACTCAATTCATAAAGAAATCAGAGTCAAGTGGTAAGTTGTAAATATGGTGGTTAGCAGTTGGCCGTACAAGTAAAACAAGAAGAGTATAGTAAACGTACACGGAAATGAAAATTTCTGGTATTATTAGATGTCATGTATTTACAATAATTTATCGGTGTGGGAAAAAATCACGTATATTATTATAATATATATTTTTAAGAGATAGCATCATACCACCAATGAAAATGTTTTTATAATAACTGTTAACTGTAAATTACAATATCAACGATACACAATACGTTTATAACTATCAATATAAAAACATCCTATTTTAGAAATATTATGACTATTAGAACACACTAATGTCGTCATTTAGTATATAGATAGGTCAGAAAATTACAATTAAAAGTAAATTAGAGAACTATAAAATGTTCTACAAAACTATGATATTAATGGTAAATGAGTACTAAATAAATATTATAACTTTCTTTATTTATATTTCCAGTATGATTTTAATGTAATGCAACAGCACCTTGAACTCTCCGCTTAGAATTGGTTTTTAACCTGATTACTGCTTTTCTGACATTTTACAATCTGCAGCTGCATTGTTCAAACGGTCGAAAGCTATTTATCCTATTTTGCACTATAATAATATGGATAAAACGATTAAATCCGATAATATTTTCTCTCTCTTTATGAATAAGTTTCCGTGATTCAGGTAATTAATAATTATAATAATAAATAAAAGACGAACGTAGAACATTAAGGTATAATACACAGTGACTCCAACACATGATCGTATAGTTATTTATATATACACTATAAACAAATTTAATTATTAGACATATGTATAAATGATATAACAATTACCACCCTAAAGGCAATTTAGAAATTGTACGCAACACGGAAACCAACATTAAAAAATATATAACATATACATACAAAATAGAGCTATCGCACGCAAACTGGCCTATATCTCAATACGGGAAGCGCTATTCCTTTAGTGACTCATGCAATTACCATATATATTTACACTAGGTTTACTGAAAAACACACTACATAAGGTCATATTATGGCGTATTGCACTTGATTAGGCAATGCATCCATCCCTTTGACTATATCGATATACAGATTATCGTTACCAGTTAACCATATAAGCAATAATATCATCACAAACGCAGGACAAATTAGTTATCGGTCTGAAGAATCGGAGAAAAAAAAGGTGACTATTTAAAGGTCGATAAAATGGGATATCTTTGGCAAACACCTGCAATTTACGCATAACATATTTTATTTTATATAAGATCATGATTTCGGTCACGTCTATTACACACGAAGAACAAACTGATTATTAAAAATAACAGCAACCCCAGGGTTGACTCATGCCTTATAATGATTGTTCAGGAAAAAAAACACGGTAAAACGCCTTTTCATTCTCACGAGTTTGCGCGAATCATTCGCTATACAAAAATAATATATTAATTTTTCGTAAATTTAAAAAGTGAGACAAGCACAACCGCCTCCATCCACACAGTACAACTACAGTAAGATATAGCAGCCCCCCCCCCCCTCCCGTGCGCGCGTCATACGTGAGACAAGACAAGTTATGCCCTAACAAGGGGATGATCAGGATGGCAGAAAATTAAACAGGGGGGAGGGAAAGGGAGAATATAACAAGGACAACGACAACATCGATGTGATGAAACGTTCTTGTTGGTAATCAAAATCAATATAGGGGGAGTGATGTAGAAAAAGAAAGTTGTGTCACTGGAAATTTTTACAAGTCAACTCTTCGGAGGAGCCTATATCTGTCAGACCTGGGGAAGAGATGCCTGGTATAGGCTACTATAATGCAGTTTTGTACTTTTGTTTCCTCTGACAATGTTAACGGATGTTGGATGTGGTTCTCAATGCGGACCATTATATTTTATAATGAGGATAGTCAAAACTAAGACAACATTTTTATATGGGTTAACGTCACTTTAAAGCAAAATGCAGACGTTTGCAACGTATAGAAACAGCTGTGAAAAAATATTACTTTGTAATATTAATAAGGTAAACCAATAGTTATTTTCAATTTACTCGGAAATGAGTGAATTTCAATAACACTTAATAGGATGAAATGTACCAAAAGACACTTAAAATCATATTATTAATGATGGAAAATATGTATAGATACCTTATTATTGCGATAATTAAAAGAAGATTTGCTTATTTAGAATGAAATGTCAGCGGTCTTGGATCAAAAGAGTTGCCTATAAGTTAACAAATGTTTGCATCAAAAGGCGCCAAGTGAGCACTGCTTCTGAATTAAATCAATAAAACCGTTCTCTGATAGTTCAAACTGAATATTGACGAATAGATTTGGTTATAGACATTATTTGTTTACGTAGGCCTTTAGCTATATACGTAACATATTATAAGTAATAAACAGGTATTCATTTAAACGAAATAAAAAAACAAGTTTACGATCCATCTTGGTGACAAATAGGATAGATACCAAGGAAGATACATTATATACACTTTAAAGTATCTTAATGTCAGCTATTTTTTATTATGGTGACGTACACATTTTCATTTACATTGCACATAATACTTAGTATAAGAAACATTGTATAGTATATGAAATACGTTGCTCCTTCACAGTTTGCTAATTAATTAGCTAATTAGTTTTTTCCTCAAAGCTCGATTTGTTGCTGTAGTAATGGCATTGTCAGGTGTAACACAGGTGTAACACAGCTATAAGAAGTAATGAATGATGACTTACCGTATAATAAGCGTGTATATTACGAAGAAAGAGATGCCAGTTATTCAGACGATCTTTTGTCTCGTCAACATTTTCTGACAGCATTTCCAGCGGTGCACTTGTATCACTAGAAAAAGAATGGAAAACCACTGAACATATTAAACTAATAAAATCTACAATCTATATAACAAGTTGAACAGTGTCAGGAAAAAGTGATTACAAAATAAAAAATGCGCAAACAAATATATACAAACAAAAATATAGTAAACTAACAGGTGCAATGAAAAATAATCGCATAGCAGTACTTAATGAAGGCATGCCAATGTGAGAAAATACTAATAAATTCCGTTTCAATAACGTCATAAAAAGTATAAAAAAACGTACATTTCTTTAAAGACTCTGTTGATAAAAATGCCATCAGTGAGATCTGAGTAGACCATTGCCGTACTATCCGTCCAAAACGTCTGCACCCAGACGACAAGGTCAGCCGTCATAAAACTCGACATTGCGCGAGTTGGACAAACAGTCCACCCTAAATAATTTGTATTTACTCTAGTTGTTTGTTCGTATAAATTTTCTGCACTGGCGTCTCTTTAACGACACCATGATCAAGACATGGTCTGAAATGTACAAAATGGAAGATTAATGTCAATTATCTTTTCAAAATATAAATAATACACCATATTTTGGATCAAAATTTCGGTCAAAAAATTAGCGATTTTACTAAACTGATAAATAAAAGTAAAAATTAGATAAATATAATTTTGAAAAACAAAGTATGCAATTCTACTATGAATATCCCTCTAAATTTTAATAAGCTCCTATTATATAATTATACTAATACTATTATATATATAAACAATTCTTTCAGGTTGTATATGATTTTCAAATGGTTACTTAGCAAAACAATATATAAATTAGTATCAATTTAGCACCAACTGCAAAATTATACACTAAAATAACATTAAGATATAATTTTATAATATAATTGTATATTTAAGAAAAATATTAATGTACTCAAATTTGCAATCATAAAAAGTTGTCTAAGTTTTATCAACCAGTTTTAAAACATGTAGTTATTATTAAAATATATATAACAATTATAACATTTAATAAATCTTCCATGCATTGGCACTAATTATGTTCAAAAATCAATTATATATATATTAATATATCACGAGTTCCATAAGTTAAGGATTAGAAGATGATGTATTTATTTGATATCATTATATCAATGTAAAGTACTGAAACATTTACTTAAAATAATAATTAATATAATATATTAATATAATAAATTAAATTAATATAATTTATTATACAATAATTATAAAATAGAATAACTATATATAATATGTTAATTAATTAGATGAGAAGTAAACAACATTAAGAGAACTTGTTTTATTTTCCTTTTATCCCTGAGGAAGGCAAAAATAGGTGTCTTGGTTTAAATCTTTAGATGAGTGTTACACCTAGGAGCTGAATATCAATAAAAATTACATAGAAATAGTATAGAATATTAAATAGATAAAATAATTATTTATAACATTAAGTTATGATATTAATTAGAAAAGGGGAAATGCAGTTACAAAATATTTATCTAAATAACAACTTTAAAAAGTTTAACAATTATGAATTTTAAACCCTTTCTAAACCAAAGAAACAAATAAGTTTCTATATTAACTCTAAAATGGGAAAGAACAAGATTTTTATATGGACACTGTGTCCATATAATAAATTTATTTATGGTGTATGTAAAAAATTAATGTAATATCTTTTCAATCTAATTAAAATTGAATACATACATATACACACATTAATGAACATGTTTATGCTTGTAACTAATTATTATGTTTTACTGGAAATGTATACATCAAAGAATAAGACTTGCAGCATCATATTCAATATTTTTGGAATGGAGGTGCTGAGGTACAGATAAACAAATATGTTGAAATTAGGATTAACAAGAAAAATTTAATCTGCTAGAATGCTGACGAATTATAGTCAATGATGATGGCATCTGGAAAATTTATTGACAATCTCATCAAGGGCTACAATGATATCACTGAATATGTAAAAGGCTCAGACCTGAAAGGCATTTTGTATGTGTGTTTTTATCTATTTCAAAGCACTAAAGCAGTATTCATACAAGCACATAGTTACTGGAAAGGTAGAAAGGGGGATAAGTAGCATATTTATGTTGCTGATTATGATAGTTGCATGTCCCAGAGAAGTGGTAAGGGAAGTTGGTAGAAATTGCTCACCACCAATGATCTCATATTGTGTTCGCCATTTCGTATTTTACAGATGTTTTCCATAATTACATTTTCAAAATCAGATTGGTAATCTTTGCAAAGAGTTGATAGCTTATTGAGTTATTTAATATACTCTTAGATGTCTTTAGACTCAGCCGTAGTACATTGAATGTGAATCTGCTGGCATCTTATTTATTGTCCTCTACAAATTCTGGACAGTAGTGTTTGAATAGTAACATTCTCTGCTATATGTTCAACCACTTGAAAGATAGAATAAATATATCAAAGGAAGGGTTTTAAGTATTTATAAATGATAAGAAGTAACAATTTAAGTACATACATACTGTTGTTCATGACAATTACTAATTATATTACAACGATTTTATAATATATCCTAAACAGTATTAATCTCTCAAACAGCCTCAACACTGTCTTCGGCTTTGACTTCAAGTCTGGTTCAGTCAATGTTTGAAGATGAGACAAAAAAGTATGTGATAGTAATGCTGAGCAAGAGACCCCTTGCATCTGTTAAAAAAATTGGTTAACCACAATTTAAGTACTTAATCACAAATTGTTTCTAGACTTACCACAATTAATGGATGCAGTGTTTTAAAACAGTTAAGCATATCAATCCATTAGAATTCACCTAGTTAAATAGTGATAATAAACAGAAAGAAATGGTTACTTTATAAGGGAGATTTGTAGAACAGACACTAACATCTTAGGGAAGGTCCATTGGACCCTTTTTGATTTCTCGATTTTTTATTATAAGCTGTCTTGACTAATGACTTTATTACATGAAAATTCCTTTATCTTCCTGAAGATTGTTTTGTGAAAGTATGAGATACATAATAACATGTTAAGCCCCTCACAGCACCCCATATTTGAATGACCTCATTTTTATTTAAAAAATAAGTTTAAAAAATTATAATTTTTTTTTATTTACTCTTTATACTCCTGGCTCATTTATATACATTGTTAAATGTTTATATTCCATTTACTGCCTATTTACTAAAGAAGAAGGTGAAACAAAGATGTCGCATTTAATAAGAATGTGTACTGAATATACCCGTGAGTAAATATTGACTTAACAAATTACCCAATGACATTATGTTATTCTGTATATATTTTTTGTTAAGTATATACTTAAATTTTCTGAAATTATGCCTGCCAATTGACTTTTTGCATGAACAAAACGAATATAAATATATTTTATCAAAAATGTGAAATATTCATGTTTTGGGACCTACATTGGGGGCTAGTTTGAAGGTCAAGAGTACAAAATAGATTAAGAAATTTGATTGTCCCTGAACTCGCCACTAAATTCAGCTTAAAATCATTGACATTTAAATTATTTAGAACTCACTACTTCACATTGACTGAGGAGGTTCCATTGGACCTCCATCAGTAAATGGAGAGTGGTGAAAAGTTCAATAAATGAAGGCTTAAGGGAAGATGCTTGAACACCCAAAGCATCTCCCTGGATACACCACTGACTTGATACATACATTAAAAAATGTTCAATAACTTTTTTAATTGCAAGAATAATAAATTAGGCTATACAAAAATGTCCTTGTTATGTATCTATACATGTATTCTTTAACTATATCATTGTGGAGTGGAAGAACTGTTTAGGGTCCCCTGTACAATTAATTGGGATTAAATCTATTGTTTATTTAATTAGCATATATATATATGGGCCATACCAGATTAAAAAGGCCTTTTTTAGGATTTATATTAAGTTTCCAAGTATGAGATGCTCCAGACCAAGATGTTTATATTAAGTTTATTAATTTATTTAGATAATATATTTTGAAAAACGGATAGAGGATTTCAGATGAAGAGTGTAATTAATTTGTTTATTGATACACTATTTTGCATATTTAAAATATATATTATTATTGAAAAAAATATTATATTGAACAGAATTTAAAAGATTCATTGTTAATGTAATTAAATACAATACAAGGGCCTAATTTTATACCATATATATATATCCATAATATTTTATAGTTTATAAACAATGCTTAAAATTAGTTTTTATATTTTAAAAATATTACAGAAGCAGTGAAAAATGTTAAATGATCATAGTTGAAATATTTTATTTGTGAATAATACTCTAATATAAATAAATATAATATACATTTAATAAATATATCCAGTAAATATTATGAATATTTATTATTTAATAATGCATTTAAGTCTTATCTCTTTTAAATTCTAGAGATCATTTTTAATAGTATACTAAATAAAATAATAGTATTATATTTAAAAAAAATAATTTAATAGGAATTAAGTAAGGAAATCAATAGGAAAAAAGTAAGAATTTTTATAGGAATAGGGTCCCATAATAATAACCTAAATAGGGCCTTAATAAAACTAAAAATAGATTCATATGTGAGTAATTTTATGCAGATAAAATACTAAAAAAGACTTTTAGAAATCAAATTAATGTATTTTAAAAAGCAGGAATATCCAGAAGCAGATTAAGATTAATGAAATTGTGATTTACTACATGTTCATATATAGACATATATTCCTAATCTGTAAAATAATTTACATTTAATGTTTTGTTTCAGTTAATAATTTATAAATTATATAAATGGAAATAATTATAAATATTAACTATTATAAGTTATTTATACATAATTTAATAATCCTATGTTATATATCTTACAGATTCATTAAAAGACTGGGTAAAGTCAGTTAAATAGCTTATATTAGTACTTTCAAAACAAATATTACAATTTTTTTTATTAATATCAGTCAATTTTAAATAACTAAATATTTAAATACAATATTATTAAAAATATATAATTTTATTTTTTATATGCATAATTAATCAATTTCACTAAGCAAAAAACAATACTTAAAATATATTTGAATTAAAACTTATCTTAGTTAGTTTGATCCCTTATTTATAATTGTAATAATTGTATGTTAAAATTAAATAATATACATATATAGTATAGGCATACTAGAATAAGCACTTCAGTATTGATTTTTAAATTGGTCATTTCAAATAAAATGACTTTTTACATGGTACTAAAATTGCTTAATTATTAATAAAATAGAAGGTATAATGAAAAGAAAATTAGTCAAAGAGAGAAAAAAATTGTGATTATTTTGATATGAAAAACATTAAATAAAAATCAATACAAAGAATTTTCTCATGGTGCAAAAATTAGAGAACAAAATAATAGAGAGGGAAGGTTTATGCAGTTCCTCAGTCACTTAGGATATTTATTTTTATAATGGTTTTCTAGATAATATAACTTAGATTTTGATATATCCTAATGTTCAGAACATTATGATATGTCAATAGTTTTTATCTTTTTTAAAGTTAATTTGATCTATAATTATATACTGGATACATTTAACTTAGGTATATATTGACCCACATATATTTTTAGTTAAATATATTTTAACTGCATGGGTATAATCTAACTGTAAACTTTAATTATGAAATATTTTTATTATTTATAATATATGAAATTCATAATATAATAATATAAAAAATTTATAATAAAAATAATATATAAAATTCTTTACAAAAATATATAATATTATTATATTATATATAAATAGTGTATATTTAGGTACTGTTATTTAATAAATGGAATAATTAGTAATAATCCTGTCATCATTTTTTTATATAAACATATCTGGGCATTAACTATAAAGTCATATAATAAATTAATTATTTTTAATATGCCATAATAGGCTTTACTTCATATATATTATTTTTATTTATTAAACATGGCTGGAACCTTTATTATAATAATAGATATGAGGACATTGTCATTGTATAATTAATTGCCCAACTATCAAAGTGTGAACTGTGTACACTGAATTTTGTCAACCCTAATGATCTGAATGTATTTACCAATGTAGTGGAGGGGACATAGCCATAGGGCAACTGTAAAATTGAATTTTGTGCAATGCATGGAACATCAGACATACTTTTTAAAAGTAATCTGCAGAACTTTCTTTTCCATCATATATATTATTTAATTATAATGACAATATTTTTGAATCATTTTTCCACTGGCCCTGGGTTTAACAGTATTACCCAGACTAAGTGTTTACTACATTAATTCATGTAAATAATATTACAAATAAAGTTTTTTTGGATGACATTTTGTTTCTCATAACATTACATAAATCTGACTGGATTCTTATGACTGCATGATTCTTAAATAATGCTTATTACAGACTATTTTATTTTATAGATATATAATACCTTATTAGTTTCTTTGGTTTGTACGAAGTTTATTAGTATATATTAAAATTGTAATATAAATAATGGCAAAATTCTAAATGACAATGAAGTGTGAAGAAACTCTGGCTCTGTAAAAAACGTGAAGTCAAATTTTTATAGACTAAAGTTTATAGACTAATATTATAAATTAATATTTTTGCTTATTCACCAAGAATAAACCAAACAAGCAATTAATGTATTCAAAAAATTATTTACAACTGCAATTAGGAACAATAAAATAATAAAATAATTATATAATTACTAAAGTGTTGCGAAGGTAAATTATAAATTTTAAAATTAGGGTTATTTGTTTAAAATTATTTAGAATTTTATTTAGATTAGTAAAACGCGCAGAAATAATTGACTTTTAAGTACAAATTTTTGTGGCAAAAGTCGACTGTAAAGCCCCTAACGGTCTCTGTTCTATGCTATCCGTACACTGTTTGTATACAGTTTTTCACAGATGGTTATGATGTTTCTTGTTCTTGTATTCTGTTGTCGGACTCGATCTTCTTCTAGTACCTTAAAATCCATCATTTTATCATTTCATTCTTCATCATCGCGGTAACTCGATCCTGATATGATATCCGGAACATTCCTTTATAAAGTCATAGTTCTTGCAAATAATACATTGATTTTATATTATAAGTATTCATCCATGATCCATGTTTAGCGGCTTAAAGCAGTATTTGATGGCGCATGATATTTTGCTAGTCTATTTCCTAGACAAATATATTTAATTTTTTTAATATGGGAGCACATCGTTAAAAAAAACTACCGTCGTTTAGTATATCCATTGGCTACAAATTACCACACCTGCATCACCAGAAAATGCAAATGTAAAACATCAAAATTAAAAAATAATCGTTTTTTAAAGCTTGTTTTTTAATGTCCTAAACATTCAATACATCAACGATCGTATTGTTGAAGCAAGGTTGTCAAAACAATTATAAATAATAGAAATATTACCAACAAACCAATTTTATTTTCAAATAATTATACTCTAAATACAATATTAACATCAACATAATTTAATCCACATAATAATATATGTTTATTGGCTATAGCTATATTCAGAAAAAACATGTCCTCTACAATGTGAAACTTTGTAAAGTCGTCATATATTGTTGACAACGAGCGAGTATCGAATATATATATGAAATGTTGTTCATTTTATTATTTTTATCATATCTTTTTTTGGCGATATTTAATGATGAATATATTTATCAAACATTTTGTTAATAATATATATTTTGAAACCTTATATATGTTTCCATACATGTATGTAAGCCCACTTAAAAGTTAAAGTGTAAGCTATATATCTAATACATATAGCTATTTTCCGTTATAAAGTGCCTTTTGCAGAAAAGTGTTTATTTAATTGTTTTATACTAGTGAGAATTACACGTATTGTACATATATGTTATTAAAGGAACTTATGGCATAATTATTTACGGATATGCTATTTTATATAAATGGAATATTTCTACTTTTCATATTTCAAACATAAATATTTTTGTGCAATATTTCTATAACTGTGACATATTTTCTGAGAGATTTTGTTCTCAGGTGTTTAAAAGAAAATTATTAGCAAAATGAATTTACATGGTGAAAAGTTTTGGATTTGTTGTGGCAGCAGGAAATGTTTATGACTTATAGCATCGACCACTACCCAGCAAATATCGAACGTTACCTAGAAATGTCAATTCCACCATCAGCCCAATCGAGTTTCCCAGGACTGACAAATGGACTGACAAAATCTCCTGGAAAACCTCTGATTGCCTAGGCTCCGACCACCTGCCCATCCTCATCGAAATACAAACAACCACTCAATCCATTTCGAAGAACTTTGAAAGACCTCGTTGGTCTTACAAAAAAGCTGACTGGAGCGAATTTCGAGAACACATAACTGACAACCTCACCAATCCCCTGCAAAACACTTCACCCCACAATCTCAACAAGCACTGGGTGCACTGCATCAAAACGGCTGCAAAGAAGACCATCCCTCGTGGCTCGAAGAAGAACAGAAAAGCCTGGTGGTGTAAAGAAGTGGAAGAGGCAGTAAAAAACAGAAACAGAGCAGCTAGTACAGCCAGAGAATCACAAGAGAATCTCAAGAATTGGAAAGACCTGACTGAAAAAGCCAAAACCACCATCGAAAAAAGCAAAAGGCAAAGCTGGCAAACCTACGCTTCTTCGCTGGATGCAACAACAGACCCAAGAAAAGTCTGGTCCACCATCAAAAGTATGGACGGAGGCATCAAAACAACTACGTCAACAGCGGCCATGTCTAGTAACAACAAGATGATCATAGGAGAGGAAAAGATAGCCAACGTCTTCATCAACGACTACGTCAATTGGCGCAAGCTGCCAAAAGAAGACTCTGACACCAACTTGAAAAGAAAGACGAACACAGCTATGAGACAACCCTGCTCTAGCTGCAACAACGAGAAGACCGAGATGTGTAGTCCTTTCACTACTAAAGAACTTGACCCCATCCTGAAAAGACTAAAGAATGGCAAAGCCCCGGGCAGAGACGGCATCAGTAACGAAATGCTAAAACACCTTGGCCCTACTGGCAAAGCCAGGCT
>JAUZND010028781.1:0-47434 GCA_034780555.1 Coelogynopora nodosa
TACCTTTCTTGCAAGTTACAATCTAACCAAGAAAAGGTCTTGTTTGTAGGTTACGATAATAATGATTATATAAAACTTGTTCCTCAAATAACTGACGCTGCCCCCGTTTTAATCCAATTAGAGTGTCTTGAAAATTATCCCGTTAGAATTAAATTTATAGATACGGAGAGATATATCAGGGCGGTCAAGGTAAACGAGGCTTTAAAGACAACACAACAATGCTTCAAATCAAGCCTGTTTTATTGGTAAAAATGTTTAAAATAAATATTATTAATTATTTAAATTCCTTCCATTCCATATTTCCATATTCTAAGGATGCTTGTTTTATAATGGATGATCTGAGAGAAATACACTCTCGGCACAAAATGTCAACATTTCTCCCCGTCGATGAAGAATTCTTCAATTTGATTACTTTTTCAGAAAGAGAGTTTAGATTTAGTTCCAATAAATTATAATTCACGCTCTTGTTTATATAATACAAAAATGCAATTGTATTGGCCGCCGTTAAAAAACATTTAGCCAACGTTTTAATTTCATTCTTGGATGTAAATGATGCATGGTTCAAGTAATAACTGTACAATTCCTTGTAGTCGGAATATTTTTTCTTTGCTTCAACTAAACTACTAATATCATTCTTCTTTATATAAGCCTAAAACATCATTTATAAATTATTACAATATAATATTCCTGATTTACGTTAATTGGTTTGGCATTTGAATCGCAATGATAATGATTTTTGGTTGTAGTTCCACAAACCCAGCAAAATTCATGCCCGCATTTACATATGACTAAACAACATCCGTTAATTTTCTCTGTAGGTATTTTGCACTTTGAACAATACTATATTAATTGATTAATTATAATTAATGATAAATAAATTTCAATAACCTGAGTATTTTTATAAAGCCATTCGTTAGTTAAATTCACATTTCCAGTGGCATCAAGCCATTTTTTGTAAATGGAACATGTCATGGGACTGTGATCGTCTACCTTACACAAAGAACTAACTTTTAAATTATTCCTTACTTTTTATTATATAATATAAAATTACCAAAAAATTTTCCCGCATAAACATTCGATAGGTATTTCTTTATTTTCAAATATCCTTATTGCATAAATACAATCTGGAGATGGACAAAGAGACATGTACGAACTTGTCTTAATTTTAAATTTAATTATATATAATAGAAATATAAAATACCATGACGAATTTTTCCACTCTCCACCTCTTTACTTTGTTTTCAAGATTAGAACATATACTCCTATTACAATTAATAATTATTAATTGTATAATAATAATTTTAAGTTACATTATTAACTCATCAGAGAAAAAAAATTTACAATCTTGATATGGGCACATGATTATCTAAATTAGATAATATAATTATTAATTTACAAAATATTACATCTTCTTTATCTGAAATCTTTAAACTGACATATTCCTTCCAACAAGTGATACAACAGCAGTGATTGCAAGATAGAGAGAGGATCATCTAAATTAATTTTATCTATCAACTAAATAAATTCACTTTCATAGGTAGCTCAATGTTGCAAAATTCGCATTCAGTTTTTTCATCCGATAAGTATTTTTGCATTTCAGTGGTTGATTTTAACGGATCTTCTTTTATATCTTCAATTATTTCAGATAGAATTTTGTTAATGCAGGAATTTGTGTCCCATTTGTTTTTTATCAGATACTTTCTGATGATTGGATAAGGGATCTATTTTTATATATTTAAATATTTACATATTATTACTTTCGTTATTTTATATACTGTTTGTATTTTTTCTGTCATTCTTCTGTGAACTTCCTAAATGAAAAAATTCATTTACATGTATGAGTTGAAAAAATATTTACTTCGTTTTCGACAATTTCAAAGTTTCGGTTCTTTAATCCAACATACATTTTCAATTTTTATAATTTAAAATTTTAACTTCAAATCGAACTATATTTTTAATTTTATTTACAAAATAAATATAATTTTAAAATATTATTGTCATGTAATTGTCATGTTATTTTAGTTTTTAATTTTTTTAATTATTTCCTGTCTCAGTTTGAATAACCTGAATATTTAAAACTTGAGCCCATGTATGATGTGAAAAAAAATTTAAAAAAATAATAAATTATAAATTATAAAAGGTTGATCTGACTAGATCTGAAATTTTCTTAGTTCATCTTCCCAAATCGTAATCTATGAACAATACTTGGTACAATATTAAATTTACATCATAAGATTACATCAGCAAATTCTGACAATTCGTCGTATTAATTTCTATAACTACATATAATTAATAATTATTAATTATAAATTATTTATATTAGGACAATTATATCGAATAAATAGTTGCTTTTGTAGCATTTCTTCTGATAGACTGGCTCTATTCAAGTTAACCTTAACTGAGTTAAGTTAACTCGATGTAATAAATACATATGTATGTAGCTTCTTTCAAAGTTTGGCCATTTCGTATAACATTGCGACAACTTATAGGGGAAATAAATATCGAGTCAAAAAAATTGATAAAAAATAATTATTTAAATTTTAAATAAAAGAAGAATATTAGAGAAGAGCAGCGCATATACTTTCGTCATAAAAGAAAATAAGAGTACGCATAATATATAAGATTTAAATTCTAACCAATCAAAACAAGATAAATACATTTTTTAAAAAGATTTTTTAATTAAAAATCAAAAATATACAAAGGTTTAGGTTCTGTAAAATGCAGTGCAAATGTTTGAAACTAAAAATATACCATAAACAATGATTAATTAATTAATTACAATTTAAAAAATGTCACTATCAGATTCACTAGTGATAATTGTTTCATCTTCTGCGCAGGAGAATTCTGTATCTTCAGAGTCGATGGCCATTATTTCATCGTGAATACATTTTACCACAAGGTTAGCCTTTTTTATACACCCTGCTACGCATTTAGTTATCAAATTTTCGAATGCTGATGTGAGCCTTTCTTTAACTATACCAAAATTTTATTGACTTATATTAACGTCCCACCTGTCCCTTAACATTCGCCCATATTAATTCTATGGGTTGCAGGTCGCTGAAATATGGAGGAGTATACAAAACTGAATGTCCTTTATCCTCTGCCATTTGTACAATTGTTGGTTTCGCATTTTATTTGATATGCGTACATATTTTTTCCCAAATGACGGTTTTATATTCACGTATATCACATGGTATCCCTTTTACTTCACAATATTGAATAAGCACAGCTTTTTTATTGTTTGCTTTGGGTGTATCAGGGGGTAGACACTAGTGATATTTCGCATTGTCCATTACAACCACCGTATTGGAAAACCCTTTATCATCCATAACCTTCAGAAGTGCTTCCATCCAGTTGTTAAAGTATGGTCCATCAAACATACCGTGGTAGTCAACCGTCTTTCCACCTTTAAAAATATGTAAAGTTCCAGGTATTAAATGTGCCGCATCAGTGTCTATTTGAAGCTCTTCTGGGAGATATGGATCACCGCTAATTATCGCGGCAATAAAGCAATAACTTCTGCCCTTGTGCTTGTGTATCGGCTCTATACACGAGCTATCCGATGAGTCATAGAGAGAATCATTGTGGCTGGAATAATTACAGTGTATATAACTTTCATCCATATACACAAACCTTTTGTCATCTTTAGCCACTGTTCTGATTCTTAAAACACGACGGTCACTTACAAATTTTCGTACACTACTGAGAATTTCAACTCCCGATAATCTGGATAATTTATCAGGTCTTGTAACTACACTTGGGGTGGATATTACTCTAGACTCACAATATTCTCTCCAGACATTTAAAACTAAATCGTGCTTTCTGTTTAGGAGGGATGCCACTCTTATTATTGGGTCAATACATGCAATTTTCCTACCTCTTGGAGATTTAGTTCTCTTGTCAATATTCTCTTGTTTCATTTTGGCATACACTAAAATTATATCAAGTTTTTCTTCAAAATTTAACGTGTGGCATCTTTTTTCTTTAACAAATTCTACAACATCCTGCAAATTGAAATTAGACATTTTTTGAACAATGTGAAATGTAATTTATAGTGATTTTTTTGATAGGTAAATGGTAATTTAAAAAAAAATTAGAAAATTCAATTTTGAAAATTAAAAAATTAAAAAATTAATCTAAATCAAACAACATTTGTTTTTTTTGATGTATATATCAACAAAATCGAAGATGGTCGACTGTCACATTTAGAAAAAATTTGTTGTTTTGACGTGGATTCAACCATATAAGAATAGTATATGAATGTTTCGTTATTATTAAATATTTTAAAAACGTTTATTATGTAATAATTTATGATGTAAATTTTAATTTTTTGTTACATTTTAGACAGAAATAATGTTTTATTCTATGCTGATCTGAGACGTAAAACCAATTGTAAAGTAGAGTCTTTCTGAATATTATAATTAGCTATAGTTTTATCATCTTGTAATTGCTGACCGTTGAAGATCAAATTTTGCTAGTGTGGAGCTATTCCTTCCTCGTACCATATCATTTCCTTCATATTTTGAATCTTATCGTTTAAAGCTACATGTAGAGTTATAATTTTACCAGTAAGAGTTTTGATAAATATTTGCATTCCTAATATAATAATATTATCAATAAAAAATGTTTCTGAATAATTATCCTTACATTATAATAAAAGTATTTTTTTTATAAATAATTTTGGTCTCATTTTTTTTACGCAAAACCTAGATTGCAAGCTACAGTTAAAAGCTAATCAGGTTGATAGTCTAGAACATCTTTATCTAGGTTTACCTTCTTTTCTGATGTCAACATATATATATATGTATAAATAAACGTTTTAAAAAAAACTTATTTTGTATTAATTTGAATTAAAATTGTAAATCGTTTAATTACTTTCGAGAGAGTATATTTTCAAATTATAAATTTCATCTTGGAACATATTTTAATTATACAAATAAATAAATTATAAATTAGATATTTAAAGTATCAAGTTAATACGATTTATATATCACAAATTATTAAGAGTGCTCGAGAGATTTTGGACAAAAAGAATGAAAAATCTCCTTTCATGGTGTGGCTTACTGGCTGATAAAAAAATATAATGTCATTATTAGTAATAATAAAAAAATGTGATTAATAACTTTATTAAGTTTTAAATGTGAGTAAATATTATCTTACCAGGATTGATTCTGTTGAGTTAAAAATTTATAAATGTCGAATAACATAAATTATATACAGGAAAATTTAAAAAATATACACATTCTCTTGTATAAAATATATGATGTTGAATGTGGCATCATTACAGAAGACAATGCGAATGATAACATTAATAATATACATGAAGTTTGCGCCGACTGTGAAAAATTTTCAAAGCCGCTAAGTGTTGACCATAGTTAAAATATAAAATAATTAATTTTATAATTATTTATTAGAAATTATCAGCGTTGAAGGATCATTGGAATTTCTAGAAAAGGAACGAATGACTGTTGAGATGAAAAATAGGCAACTACAAAACATGATTTCAAAAATATACAATAAAATCGACGCAAAGATGGAGACGATTTCCCTTGTAAAATTAATTATGAACAGAAAATCTACAACGTTTGACAAGGTCAATAAATAAATATATTTCATTTTATATTTTTAATAATTAAATCAGTTTCATGCCAGGGAAGATTTGTACAATTTTCTCCAAAAAAGCTGGTACAATATAAATGATCAATTTCAAATAGAGACGGATAAAATGAATAGAACCATCAATGGCATTCATTACATCAATTGTAACCACCATAGAAGTATTTTAAAAAATTTAAACGACGGCTGTGACACATATTTTGGAAAAATTGACGAACATGACGAATATGAACCGAGAAGAAATTCACAACTCTTGGAAAATAAAATTTCACAATTGCAAAAAATTGAATCTGACATTGAAAAATTACAAGAGCAGATGGAAGATTATTTTAAAAATCACTACTCAATGATGAATGATGTATCAGTTTCCATAAAAAATGTAAATAGTCTTACATGTCAACTTGAGAATGAGCAAAATACCTTTAGAATAATCACTGCACAATATAGTCAATATATGAGCATGCCTATTAAGGATGCTAATAATTTGATTCGATTAAATGACAGCGTGGAGTTTTTTTTATTTTAATTTTTTTTAATTTTTTTAGCTCATTATATGACAACATCAACAGCGATAGACTGCACAAAAAGAGTTTAATGGAATGGTGTAACAACATTTTAAATTGTGTAATTTATTAATTTATACTATTTTGAAATAATTTTAGAAAATTGTCACAAACTTCACAACTGACTGGAATGATCAAAAAGTACTCAATAAACTGGTACGTATACTTTTTCATGACAAATTTGATGACGGTTTTGATGATTCAAATATAATTGTAATTGTTTTTTAATTTTTTATAAATTTTTCACTATAGAACCAAACAAATAGAATTATCCACCTTTTGTCAGATTTTGGACTTTATATACCGCTTGTAAAATATTTTAAATTTTTTAAAATGTTATCTAGGGTCTCAAATCTAAAATATCCGTTTCCGAGCATGAATTGATCGATTTAATAGTACAGATAAAGTCTCTAACTAATAGTATCAACGATCAATTATTTCAAACTGTGTAAAATTTATACTGTAAATTAAAAATAAAAATATTAATTTTACCTTTATTCTTCACACAAATTTAATTAGCAATACATTAACAGTTAAAAATAATCATTACATTCAACATCGAGGGGAAAAATTAAGATACACAGCAGATTCTTTTTGAATGTTGTAATCACTCAGAGTTTTTCCATCTTCAAGGTGTTTACCGGCAAAAAATAAACGCTGTTGGTATGGAGAACGTCCTTCCTTGTTTTCAATCTTAGCTTTGATATTTTCGATCGTATCATTGGGCTCAACTTCAAGTGTGATCGTTTTGCCAGTAAGAGTTTTGAAAAAAATTTGCATTCCTCCTCTTAATCGCAGAACTAGATGTAGAGTCGACTCTTTCTGGATGTTATAATCACTAAGAGTTCTTCCATCTTCCAATTGTTTACCGGCAAAAATTAAACGCTGTTGGTCTGGAGGAATTCCTTCCTTGTCTTGAATCTTAGCCTTGATATTTTCGATCGTATCATTGGGCTCAACTTCAAGTGTGATCGTTTTGCCAGTGAGAGTTTTGACAAAAATTTGCATGGTCTATAAAATAAATTTTAAAAGAAATTCAAAAATTACAGATATTACGACTTAAAAATGAAAAATAAACACTATCAAAATAAATAGAAAAAATAATAAAGGTTAATACACCTAGGAAACATTTTAAATAAACAAATAATATATAAATATTACAAATTTGTAATAACTACGTATCAAATTCCTATTGGTGAAAATTTAGATTTAAAAAAAAATAAAACTATCAACTGAAATTAGGGAATTTGTTTTTATGAACAATAAAATTAATTATGTTTCTATAGTATAAAAGACCCATGAATATGGTTACGAAACTAGCTCATCGACCTTGACAACATTATAGGGTTATATAGGCCTATAGATATCAGTTAAATTAAACTTGTAAACTATTTTAGTAACGTATCTATGATCGATAATTATTATTAACAAATTGAATTCTTCCATGTCAAAAAAATTATGTAAAAAGTAAAAAATAACAAAACATTGATAAATTAAAATAATTTGAAAAAATATAATCCAAACTACGTTATTTCAAAAAAATTAAAGTAAATTACCAGATTTCGTTTCGAATGCTGTGTCGATAAGATTTCAGAATAAAAAGTGTGTCAATAAAACAAGAATAGGAACGCACAAATAAACTTTATTGATAACCTTGATGATTTTTTTGGTATTAACAAAAACTTTATTTTATACTAAAATATACAGGTTCATATAGTAACATTTTGAATTTAGGGGAAAATAGTTTATTTGCACGCCACTTGTAAAATTTAAATTTTCATTTAATCTGCATACTCATGTCACTTATCTGTACCTGTAATATATTATAAAATTTTAAAATAAATTAATTAAACACTAGTATCTAATGAAACGCCTGAATCTGCAGTCATATCTCCTTTATCTGGTTGTATTTTTGAGCGTAGGTTAATTGAGAAGTACATTGGAGAAAATGGAACAGATCCAGTTTCAGGAGAGGTTTTGACAGTGGATCAATTAATAACATTGAAAGGTAAATTTAATATTTTACAATTTTTTTAAAATTCATATTGTCAAGTTCCCAAACTCAACAAGCCACGTCCTTCCAATTTTAGTAGCATTCCATCTATTCTCAAATGCCAACAAGATGAATGGGACGCTCTAATGTTGCACACTTACTCTCTCAGGCATCAACTTAATTCTACAAGACAAGGTTTTTTATTATTTTAATGTTTGTAAAAAAATTTAGAATTGTCACATGCACTATATCAACACGATGCCGCGTGTAGAGTAATTGCAAGACTTACTAAAGAATTAACTGCTGTTCGAGAAGGTAAAATAAATAAAGGAATGCATTTAATGTTTTTTTAGCTCTCGCTATTTTGAAACCCCAGACAGTTGGAGTATCTCAAATCGACATCAATGATGTAATTTAAAAATATTAATTACATTTAAAATTTCATTAGTATGTAAATAAATCTAAAATGGAAGATACCATTCAAGAAAGCATTAGAAATTTAACTGACGATGTTTGTGATGTTGTAGGTTTGTCTGAAACTCTAATGAGTGAAATTCAAAAAAATTCAAAACTTCTTACCGCGGAAAGAAAAAAGCGCGGAAAAAAGATTCCTGAAAATATCTGTAGTGTGGATTCGATGAAGGCATTTAACCAGATTGATTCCAATTCTGGGTTACATAGTACTAGCGTTCCAGGAATAACAGGCATTGATGTTTGTCCCAGTAACGATAAAATGGTAGTGACTTGTGGAAATGACAAGAATATAGTGGTTTACGATCAATCTGAAAAAAGCATTGTTACCAATTTGAAGGGTCACACAAAGAAAGTTAATCAAGTCGTTTATCACAAGAATGGGAATAATGTCATATCTGTCAGTGATGATATGAGATTGAGAGTTTGGGATATTGCAAATGCATCTTCATTGTTTACTATGAAGGCACATGATGGAGCAGTCACGGGGGTATCGTTGCACGCAATGGGGAATCATACCATCAGTTGTTCTGAGGATGGGGTATTTTTAAAAATAATATGCAATTAATTTTTTATTAGTCCTGGACTTTTACGGACATTAACGAAGGTAAGTTAATCTCAAAATCGAGCGAGAATTCGAGGAAAAACGGTTTACTTTTTTTAAAAAATTTTTATACTTTTTTAATTTTAGATCTACTGTCTTGTCAATTCCATCCCGATGGTATGATATTCGGAACTGGAGGTAGAAATTCCATTATCGATATATGGGATTTGAATCAAAACGAATCGGTTGCATATTTTGACGGAAATGAAGATGGAATTGTTTCTCTGGCGTTTTCAGAAAATGGTTATTACTTTGCCTCTGCATCAAAAAATGGAGTTTTAAAATTGTGGGATTTGAGAAAGTTGAAAAACTTTAAAACTATCTGTCTAAACCAAGATAAGGATTTTACTATACAAGACGTTTGCTTTGATAATAGTGGTTGTTATTTGGCAGTGGCTGGGACAAATGTGCAGTAATTTTAAAAAATTTTATATTTTTAAAATGAAATTTTTCAGAGTTTACCTGTCAAAACAATGGGAATGTTTGAATGTATTTGAAAAACATACTGATATTGTGACGGGTGTTAAATTTGGTCAAGATGCTAAATCTTTGTACAGCGTGAGTTTGGACAGAACTGTTTTGCTTTATGGCGATAATCAAAATAGCATGGATGTCGAATAGACAAATTTGTAAAATAAATAATGTCCGAAAACAAACATGGTCATGTGAATTAATTAATTTCAAATAAATAATAACGCTATTTATTATGGAAATTTGATCCCATATTATGTATTTTAATTTTAAAATTGACGACGCGTCGTCAATTTTGTCACTCGAGTTACACAGAGTATCATTGAAATTTAAAATTTGTAATCCTCTAGTCAAGTCGTGCATATTGAATCATCTCACTTGCCAACAAGATTGACAATTTAATATCCTGTGGGCTATAAATACGACAAGAGGCAGAAAATGTAAACAATTTATCAAATTGAAAACATTTGCATGGATATTGCAATAAATAGCGTCTCTTTACCATGGCAAATGTACCAAAGTGGGAGTGCCGATGAAAGTAACTAGTGCAAATCACTTTCAAAAGTTGTATATAGACTGCGGCAATAGTATTGTGTGCAAGTGAAGCAATAACAATTGCACTGCGATATCGACCGATTGTTTGTCTTTGATCAAACACGCAGTTCGTCGGTTGTATTTGAGAATTTCTCATTAGCTATTTTGTAACGGCGACATCACATCAAAGATTGTATACTTTTCTTTTTTCCATGCCGAATTCAGATTCACAACAAGAGGATCTCGCATCCAAAGATGAAATTAAGGTTTTTAAAAACGAGGAACAGGACGAAGACTCGCCCGACGAAAAAAACCTATCGGAAGATAAAATTGGACTTTTGAATGAGACACAAGTTGTTCAATCGACGAATAATAGTCGATATAACATCAGCCATCTCATCAACTCGAGTTTTGGTAATTTTATTCATTTTCTCGCCGTTAAATTCTAATTTTGACGAACAATTTTTTTATAAAAATATCAAAAAATTAAGTTTAATATTTTTGAAAGAAATTTCCACCCTAGGGATATAATTACAATTTGTAGACGACCCTTTGAGTATTTAAAATGCGTTTATTTCCAACTCAAAATAATGGCGCATGTGGTCTTTTTATATTTCAATCGCTAATTTTTCACCAATTTATAAATCGCCTGGAAATATAAGGATTATCTTCCTTGTTCTCATATTGCATTTAATCTTTGACACAAACCGAGTAGTTAATCCTGGAATTACAAATTCCCACTAGACGCAATTTTAAGTCTACTCTTTGACCATTCATTATGTCATATTAATTTATTGAGATTAATTGTGTCATTTTAACAACAAGGAGTACTTGTTTGTAAAATTGACCAGCATATAATTAAATTCTAACCGGGAGCTCGATTTATAATTTAAATTATATTTTTTAATTAAATTTTTTAGATAATAAACTGCCTGAAGAAAAAACAATTTTGCCTTCTTACCAAATGAATGGTAAATGCTTAGATATGCCAGGAGAAAAAAGAAGAACGAGTTCTTTGCCCCACAAGCTTTTACCGAAATATCCTCACCACCTATTGCCATTACCTTCTTCTTCTATGATGGTATTTTTAAAATAATTTTCTATATTATTTTGTTGCAAAGCTCTCATTCACTATTTTGACATGAAACATACTAGTCATAAATTCATGTCACATATCAATGAAATTGTGACACAAAATTAAAATTCTAAACGAAAAATGGATTATTGACGTTTCATTAGAGATTTTATACTTGATGGAGCCGCAGCGTGTTTTAGAATTTTAATTTGTTATTTTTTACAATTGTTTTTCATTTTTCACATGATGGATTCTTGTGTATATAACTTGATGACACTGTTAAGTTGTTTTATCCTGATTTTATACAATTGAATTATTTTTAACACCACTTGAGCTATTTAATGAGTTTACGCATCATTTATTCCGTCATGAATCGTGACATGATTATCCAGATTTATAAATATATATATATATATATATTTTTTGAGTAAAATTTTATATAATAAAACTTTTATCATGTTGTCAAGTATCTTTGACATTTTACTGTTTTATTACCATCATTCCAAAATACTAATATTTTTTTTTCAATTGTGATGTTTTAATAAAACTTCTCTCGTGTCATAAATTTGTCGCTTTTGTTTGATAAAAAACTGTTTATGGATTAAATTATTTTCCTAAATAGTTGTTTAAATTGAGATTAATGATTTTTTTTGCAAATTTACTCACGTAAACTTGGCCATACATCATTATGTGAAACGATTACGTGACTGGGAATAAAATATTTTAATAATAATTTAGGGTATAATGCCGGATTTAATGCAATTTGGCCAAGCATCTTCAAGAAATCCTTTGAATTCTTTTCCTGCAATGTCTATGGGAAGCCGGTTGAAGCCTCCTCCTGCACATATGGGTAAATTAAATAATTATTTTAATTTTGTATAAAATATTTAGGAGGTATGCCTCAAAATTATCCACAAATGAATGGACCACTAGGATATCCAAACCTTGAAATATTGAGACAAGCTTGGGGAAATCAAAATATGCCGCGTTTTCCACAATTTAACATGCCTGCCAATCCCGCTTTAATGGATTTGATTAATGCCAACTTGAAAGAGTAAACAATTTAATTTAAATGTATTTTAACAACTATTTTAGGATGAATAATATTGGTGGTCCGTCAAATAATGAATTTGCTCCTCGAAAAATGTCAAAGAAAGATGCTAGATATGTTAAAAAGCCACTTAATGCATTTATGCTCTTTATGAAAGAAAATAGAGCCGCTGTTGTCGAAGAACATACGTTGAAAGAGTCTGCTGCAATAAACCAGATTCTAGGAAGAAAAGTACTTTTTTAAAATCATGTCTACAAATATATTTTATTATTTTTAGTGGCATGCATTGTCATCAAGTGATCAACAAGTATACTACGACATGGCAAAGAAGGCAAAGAAAGAGCACATTGAAAAGCACCCTAATTGGTCCGCTCGTGATAACTACGCTACACATTCAAAAAGGAAACGAGTTGGCGGCTTTGGAGTTCAAGATGAAGAATGTTTTAAAAAATGTAGAGCCAGATTCGGTATCAACAAATTGTTTGAATGGTGCCAACCTTGTAGAAGAAAGAAAAAGTGCATTAGATATGAAGAATACATCAGATCTAAAAAGAACGGGTTTGAAGGCATGGAACAATTTCAACCTGGATTCGACATGGGAAACTTACATTTTCCAGGCCCTCCTAATCCTTTTGCGTTTCAAGGAATGATGAATCAGGGATATGCGCCTTTTATACCACCAACAAACCAGAATCAGAATTTCAACAATTCCATTTTAAATCAGAACTTTTTAAGTATGTTTAACCAAAGGAACTTTCCAAATATAAATACTGCACACAGTGAACACGAGAAAAGGGACAACTTGACATTATCTGAGCGTCAGTCAAAACCATCTGTAAAACAGACTGAGAAGTTAAAACCCCCACAGGCAAATATTGGAATACAGGAGAAGAAAAAATCAGGAAACGCCTCTTGTTCGAACCATGATTCTCACGACGAACTCTCTTCTGCTTCAACAGTAGATCAAGAAAAGGAAGCTTATCAGAATTTAAACAAAACTCTAGTGGAAGATAAAATTAAATCTCCTTCTAAAATACTCGTAAATTCCAAAAAGTGATATATCCATCTATTTATTCTCAATGTACATGTATATATTTTATTATGAATGTTGAGTGACATTTGAATTAAATAAATTTTATTTTTTTAAATTATTATTTACTTATCAATGACAAAATATTGACGGTCAACGGACGAGCATATAGTATCCTTTAGTTGTTCGAATTTAGGATTCTAAATATTTTTCATGTCATGTTAGAAATTTCCCCCCAATATTACCTTATTCGCCTCCGAATTTGCGAAAATGGGATCTTTGAAACTCTTTGAGTCAACAAGAGTAGTGTTTTCGCTAAATAAAATTAAGAAATAATTAAATTGCGCATGTTGACCATTTTCTCTTGTCCCATAAACTTTCAGTTTGGTGCAGTTTCGTCCACTGTTGATGAGTTTCCTCGATTATTCCATATGCAAAGTCCTAAAATAAAATTCATAAATATCATGAAATTTTTATTACCGCATCTTTTGGTTCTCCATTGAAAGCAAATTCATTTTCTCCTTTATTATCTGGCACTTTATACGACGTGAGCCATTGTCTAGTACCCTGAAGAATATTTTTTATATAAAAAAAAATTAAAACACCTTTATAAAGCCCGGTAACAGTTTTTCGACGTCAGATATATCTATAAAATCTAAATATATATTTTAAAATACAACATACCGTTTAATTTATCAGCCATGGGATCAGTCACATCGATGGCTAAAATCTTCCAATCCGTTTCGCCCTCATCAATCAGTGCCATAACTCCCAAGACTTTTACTTGAACGACACTACCACATTTATGAATCTAGATATTTAAAATAAAATATAAAATTCATAAACCTTTTCTCCAATTTCACACACGTCCAGAGGATCGTCATCTCCCAATTTTTTCGTATGCTTGTCTTCCAATTTTGGGTTTTCCCAGGTCTAATTATTATAATAATTATTTGACAATTTTCGTATAGAACAAATGTTTAAAAAACCTGTGGAATTGCTCCATAATTCCAAGGATATCCATGAAAAGGGAAAATATTCTTTACATAACGAACTTTTCCATTTTTAATATCGTGCTTTAAAGGATTAAACTTTTCATTGACACAAATTTCCACCTTTGCATTTTGATACCGTGGTATCTCAATAATAGTGTTTATTATTTTCTTATTCTTCTCATAAGGGTACAGTTTAATATCATGAAATGGTGAAATAATGGATCCATTCATTTCTGCAGAAAAATGAATATAAAAAAATGAATTTATAAAAAATCACCTATATAACACCTATACTCTGCACTATGAGGTCTGCCATATTCACGAAGTCCATAATTTATGCCAGTCATGATTTTTCTTATTTTATGACCAAAAGTTAATTCAACAAATTTTTTTCTCGAAAATAGCCTAGAAAATGTCGATATCGTATTTTGAAGATTGCTACAACTTGAGGAAATCATTAGAAAATTAATTAGTCTATTTATAAGACTTTGTCTTTAAAAATATAAAAATTTACCAGATTGACACAAATGACACGTTAATTTTGAAAATCAAATATAGTGGTCTAGGTTACAATGTTATTAAAAATAAATTTATTTTAGTAAAAAATGTTATTTATATAAAATTTAATGATTGTTCAAGTATTGCCACAATTATTTATAGGAGATATAAAAGCTTCAGAGAATGTCCAGATATTAAAAAACTACAAAATTTCTCACATTTTATCCGTTCATTCAAACCCAAGGCGTATTCATAAAAATATTGAATATTTAGTAATTAAAATAAATGACGATATAAATGAGAAGATAATTCACCTTTTCCCAAAATGTATAGATTTTATTCATAAAGCGAGAAGATTTAAAAACTGTGAGAATAATGTACTCGTGAATTGGTAAAATTAATCAATATTTGTTTTAAAAATATTCAAAGTTTAATGGGCAGATCACGGTCAGCTACAATAATTCTAGCATACATCATGGCTCTTTATAAAATTGAATATAAAACTGCACAAAGAATACTAAAGGACAAGAAACAAGATTGCAGACCGAACGATGGGTTTATAAAGCAGTTGAATAATTTCCAAAACTCTATACATGTATGCATTTAATTTTTAAAAATATATAATTTTTTTAAACAATAGAAAAGTACATTGGAACCAACCACAGAAGAAATAAATCACATAAAACTATATTTTTAAATACATTTAAAACTCGTTCAACAATTTGGTTTTTAAAACTTTGATAGTACTAACCGGTCGATCCGATGAATCAGTTTCTAACATTCCTATTCTTTTTACAACATCCATTCCATCAGCTATGCGACCAAAAATTGTATGTTTTCCATCAAGCCATTGAGTTACATTCAAAGTGACGAAAAATTGACTAGTGTTTGAATTTGGACCAGAATTGGCCATTGAACATATTCCTGCACCTGTATGGTGCAAATCAGGTGATATTTCGTCTTTGAAAGGGCCTCCATAAATGGAATTTCCACTAGTTCCTAAAATAATTTGATTTAAAATTAAAAATTAAAAATTAAAAATTATTTTTACCTGTTCCAGTAGGATCGCCTGTTTGTATCATAAAGTCGCGAATAACCCGATGAAAAATACAATCATTATAATACCCTGTTTTACTCAATTCCGAGATATTTTTGCAAGTAATTGGAGCATGATTGTAATAAAGCTCAATGACGAAGCTTCCCACGCTATAAATTATTTTAGAAATTTAAATCTAATATATTTTTACCTTGTTGTAAATTCCAAAAATTTACTTGTCATCAATATTTATTAAAAATAAAAGTCTAGTTCATTTTGATTTTGATTTCTATGTCAACAATATTTTTTATTGACGTATAATTTTCAATGATGGTGTGCCAAGATTTACCCTAAAATGCAATTAGCAAGCTGAATCAATTACTACTCGTTTTCCAGAAATATAGATCAATGTCAGGGATTCTACGATTCTGTAATTTATTTTAACCCAATTTTTGTTAAAACGTACAAAAATTACAAAATAGTTAGTTACTGTTGCTTGATAAAATGTTTACCTATAATTTGTATTTACAGTTTTTGCACAATCTGGCAAAACTTACCTATTAAACAATATTACGTGTTTAACAAATCAAACTCTCGATAGTTTATCACGCCATTATAATATTTTTATTTTATAGTTAAATTATCTCAATATACGAGAAAACGACAATTCCAGATTCTTAAAACAGACAGCTTATTTATTCCCAAAAATTTTATTAGATTGTACAAAGCTGACTCGAGGTTTACAAGAAATTAACGATATAATTTATTTATTTTATTAGAAACTGCAATTTAAAACTGTGGAATAAAATTAAAATGACGAAAAAGGCGTATAAAAAGGGAGATAAATCATCCAAAGGTGAAAATAATAATCAAAGCAGCTTCAGTTTTCAGAATGGTTTTGTCTCTAGTGTTCAATCGTACAATTTTGAAGCCATTTTAGTTGTAAAATATTTTTTTCAAATTTTCAAATTTTCAAATATTTGAATATTTTTATTACAGGGAGCCATAATCTCATTCTTGATCAACTTTCAAAGGTTTATTGATACGACAGATGCAAAACCAAATGTTCAGTTTGATTTTGACGCAGTTTCTGGACTTTTGAATCTCGTTGTAATGGGAAATGTGTTACAAATTTGCCCGAGGATTTATCCACGTATTTTCAGTCTACCTGATTTGTCTACGAATGCAGTGGCGAAGAATGAAAAGCAGGATCAAATATCTCAAAAGATTTCCTTAGAAAATACTTTTTTTGAAAAGCTAGACTTGAATGAAAATGAATCTACTGTAGATTCTAGTTTAGATTCCAGCTTTGATTATAATCTTCCCAAATTACACGACAGTTCTACAAATGAAAAGTGTTCTACTGTGTGGGACATTCTCAAGAAAAATTACCTATCTTCTCTATTGAACCATCATGGATATAAAAGTGCAAAAAATAAAGATTTTAGTAATGCCGTCCATTTTTGGGATACCAGTATAGAGTGTGACCCCACTTGTAAGAGTGCACTTTATAATAAGGCTTTGTGTTATCATTTTGGACACGGATCTGTAGTGGTGGATTTGAAAAAGGTATAATTATTTTAAAACATTGTGTAATAGAAATTTTAGGCGGCCAAATTGTACAAAAAAGCATCCAAACTGGGTCATGTCAAGTCTTATCACAATTTGAAGCTTATAAAAAAGGAATTAATGTGAAATATTACTGTAAATAAATAATGTAAATTTATTTGACAAGCGTTTAAAATTTTTTATTTGAAATAAAATACAAATTGATTAATTTTAGTTATAAAATCAAAAGTTACCGATTTTAGACAAATTCATTACTAATTAATTTAAGTATCATTTAGATACATCTTTACTTTTATATTTTTTTAAAAATGTCGTTTTTACCTTCTCAAATGTCTATATTTGATTAAAAACTCTCCCGACTCATTTTTTCGTATCACGTTAATACCAGATTATGCATTTACGACATTTTCATAAATGCACACATGATACTAACTTGAAACGTAACTTGAAATATATATTCCAATATAAAAATGAAACATCAACAACTAAAGCAGAATAAAAATGAATTAAAATCAAGGTGCACGTTTTAGTTGGTTGAATCTTATTTATTTTTAATTCCACATTCTAAGAAAATTAGGTGTTTTTTTATAGATTATTCATTACAACAATTGTTGGTATAAATCATTGTCTACAGAATATGGCTATTTTTAACATTATGATATATAAATAAATTCGGTGTATTAAAAGATAAAATTATCTGTTTTGGTTTAATTGTAAAAATAAAAATTGCATTTTAAATGATCAACAAACTTTGGTCTTTCGACTTTACCTTATTTTTCTTTTGAAAATAAAAAATATTATAGCTGCGACGGTGAATACTGCTCCACATAAAACGTACAAGATTCCGATAAATGGGTTTTTACTTCCGAGGTAAGATGTGTTGGCTAGGTATAATAGTTTTCTGCCGCTAAACATTAATGTTGGATAATCTAAAGATTAGTGTTAAAAAAGTTTTAAAAAAATATTACTATAATCCACAATGAAATTGTACACACCTGCTTTCAATTTCCCTTCGACTCTACCATATAATTTTCTAAAATCTGGGAAAGCAGAGAGTCTCATCCAGACAATCAGTTTTTCACTTTCGTAACCTTTTCCATTGTCAAAATCAAAAATTGATTGTTTCCAATTTTGAGGAGGTACAGTTAAATTTCTATCTAACAGTTTGATTTTAAAATGGTTTTAAAGTTTTATACCAACATTGATAGGATTGTGGAATTTGTAAAGTCTATCAGACTTCCATGAAATGTTGTCTTTGTGTAATATAACATCCTTTGATTCAAAGTGTATTGTATCTTTTTTTAAAATTAATTTTTCTCAAAAATGTATACCGTTGAAAATAGTATTTGCAATAACACCACATGGAGAAACGGCCTTTTCTAAATTGGCTTCTTTGCGAATTCTGTTTTCGCTAACACAATTGGTTGACAAATCTTCCGCTTTCCAAACTAATCCACTCAATTGATGTTCGTCTTTGGATTTTACATAGAGTCTGTGGTTTTGGTAAAAATTGGTAAGTCCGTAATAGAGATAAACATTTTCCTATTTTTAATATAATTATTTATTAATTTTAAAAAATTATCACATCCATATCTTTTTCTACGTTGATTGTGGCCATACATTTACAAGTGGATCCACTATTTTTAATTATTTTTTCATGACAAAAGCCGCCATTAGAACTTTCGCATTCTGTATAATCAACAGAATATTCTTTTAGCTGAATTATAAAATAAAAATAATTTATTTCAATTCACGTACGTGAGATGTCGAAGTGACAAGTATGGACCCAATAATCATAAAAGTAACTCCAAAAATAAATAGAGTCACGATAGTTTTACCGCTTGTGTAATTTGGCTGCCAAGCGGGTAACTGCTGTTGTCTGAATTGATGACCTAACAATTTGAAAATAAAAATTTATTTAAATTATTAATCACAGAATGTATTGTTTTCAACAGATGTGTCTACAGACATATTTAGAGAAATTTCTTATTATAACTACTTTTTATTACAAGATTTTTAAATTCATAAAACATTTGTTTTGCAATCGACAAAATAAACGAGAAAATTAAAATTTATTTATTCAGGTGCAAACTATTAAAATCACGAACTATGGTGATTAAAGTGTAAACAACTATATTTCAACGTGCTACTTTTCTCAACCCTTTAGGAGAATTTTTTCATTTTTCTGGATTAGTAAATTAATTTAATTTAACCTTGGGATAAATATGCGAATATGGACCAGCGAACACACGTTTGAGTAATATTCTTAAATGTATATTTTTAATTTTGATACTTGTAGTCACTCGTGGGAAACTGTTGTGGAAGCGGCTGTAAAAAAGTACCCAAACCCGCTTTGCCAACATGTAGTAGGAACAGACACAATCGATCGCAAAATGACACGTTCCAAATGTCTTCAAACCAAACGTTTATTCACTTTGGCTTCCAACATACCAGGTTGGATCCGTAGTATTGTAAGTACTCCAAAATATGCATACGCATTAGAATCATCAACTATAGACAGAGAAAACCGATCTTACACTGTCACGACACGTAATCTCACTTACATGCCATGGCTAAACGTCGAAGAAAAAATAAAATACTACCCCGATATAAACAACTCCCTAGAAAAAACAAAACTCATTCAAGAATCCAGCGTAACAATCACTGGTTTCCCTATAGTTGCCAATGCTTTCGAGTCTTGGATTGAAAATACAGCTTGTTCCAATTCTGAAATTGGAAAACAAGCGATTGAATGGGTGATTGGAAATATTTATTTAGAAAAAAACAGTAAAAGTTGACTGTAGTGCATTTACAAATTTACAAATTAAATTGTTATTTTTTGTCTCCCATAAAATCTTCAAAGTATGGATCATTATCATTAATGTTCCACAATTGATTATTTGCATCATCATTCTGATCATCCATATACACATCATTAGTTGGAAGATATTGTAATGGTTCGTTGTCATCCATCATTTTCAAATACACTTTTTCCAATTCTGAATGATTCATGTCAGAAGTTTCTGACGAAGAGCCAAAAGGTACGGTATGTAAAAGATTGTCTTGGGTGGTCGGAGGTGTATTTTGTAAAAGTTGATAGTTTTTATTGTTTTCTATCAATACTGGTAAGTTATTATTATCAGGGTACAATTTAATATTTTGTAGAGAAGCCTATACATAAATAAAACTAAAATTTATTTTTGATACTGTATTTTCCACGATATTTTGTGTTATGGGTTTTTTATTGAGAGATCCAATCAAAAATTCAAAAACTTTTGTCATAAAATCCTGCTGTTTCTGGTGTTGGTCTCTGAGACAAACCATTTCATTCCAAACAATATTATTTTGCTGTCTGAGACGTCGCACCTCGTTTAAAAGACTTTTTTGGTTTTCTCCGATAGAATTGATTTTTTCATGGACTTTTTTTGTCGTTTCACTATTTCTATCGGCAGCTTCGGAAATTTTTAGGACACTGGTCAAAGTATCTTGCACATTTTTCATCAATGTGCCTTCTTCTTCTTTGGCAGTATCTTTTTTCTAAAAATTAAAATTTATTTTATAAAAATAACTATTACTGTTTTCCGTTCCATTTGGTATAAAAGGTCAAATCGACCTTTAGAAAAATTAGGATGAGAAAATTCGTTTACTTCTTTGAAGTTGCTTTGAGCTTGTCCAGAGTTGCATTTTTTACTTGGATATTTTGTAAATCCATCTAAAAAATAAATTTAATTTTTGTAAATTTTTGTAGAATACAAGTGTGCAATTGACGAACAAAACTGGAGAAATTAGTATGTTTAAAATAAGCGGGGAGAACTTGGTCGCAGAATTTCATAATGTCGTAAACGATAAACATTTTTCCTCCCTAAATAAAAATTAAAATAAAAATATTAATTAATATAAAAATTACATTTGCCCATCCAACCCACTGTTCAGTATATTTAGAATTGACCAATTTCCATAGTTTGCTCAAAAATCTGGGTAATTTAAGGTAGTTATAAGAGAGATATTCTGTATCGTTGAATTCTTCGTCAATGTCAATATCTTGTAGGTTTAGAGTTTCGTCTGCACTTCTCTTCATAATTTTGATAAAATTTGTATTCATTTACATTTTCATATTGGTATTTTAAAATTATAAAGATTGATAAATAAAATTAAGTCGAATTATGAACTTTGTAACTGTTTCTATGGATTTAAATAAAATATGTTGTCAAAAAACAAATATTAAAAGTGTGTATTATTAATTTACAAATTAGATACTGTTATTTTTACAAAATTTTATGAGTATTCGTAAATAGTCTACGTCTTCTGTAGATGGTTTTTGGTAGCCTTTCTAGATGTAATATTTTAATTATAATTTAAAAGTTGGAAATTAAATACTTTAACGAGTTTCTTTTCGAAATTTTTTAGTTGAATGACAAATCCTATATTTGGCTGTGAATGAGGGCGGATGCACTTGAGAATTTGAAAAGATTGATTGAATCCAATTTTAAACATTGACATGTAATAGGCAATTATGACGGAAGCAGATCTTGAAATCCCAGCTAAGCTAAAAAAATATTTAAATTTTCAAAACTTTTACAATTTATATACCAATGAACCAAAACTACATTAGTATCATTTTCGTATCTTGCTTTATGAATATATTTTATACACGCAGGAAGTAACCCTTCAATGTCTGAACTACAGTTATCCTTAACATTAACAATCATATATTGTACATTTTCGTGAATCTCTCTAGCATTGTCATGAATTGACACAATGTGCGTAATACTGTACTCTTTTATATTATTCTTGTTCATTGCATCCCTAATATTACCTACATAGAGTCTTGGTAACACTTTTGTCATTGGACAACCCATCCAATAAATTATTTAATTTTGAAAATGTTGAGCAAACAAAATAAGTAAAAGTGCCCAAATCCAAATTCAAAATAAAACTGTCCTGAAAATAAATAGGTTAACTTTGTATTTTGTTTTTTATGGATACATTAACATTAATTTTATGTTTATAAAATATTTTATAAATATTGTTTTACATGTTAACATTTATTGTAAAAAATGAGTAGGTATAATAAATTTAGCAGGTTTAACCAATAACAAACGTAGAAAAACAATTAAGTAATGAAAATGAGTCATTTGGTGGGAATGTTAGAGTTGAGGTACGTTAATCTTAAAATCTTCCTCTCCTGGCCTTGATTCGCTAAAACTATAATTTCCTCCATTAAAAGTGGATCTAGCTTCTTCTTTGATTACTGTTGGTACGTCTAAAATAATTTTTATAGATCTATAACAAATGTTAATTACAATTTTCTGGATAAAAATCGTACATAATTTCATTTCGTGCTTCATAATTGGTCGTATTATCAATTTCTCGAGAATCTAAAAATGGCTAATTAAAAAAATTAATTAAATTATTAATACCCTGGATATATCCATTTTGAGCATTAGGAGTCGATGAAATATACTTGATGTAATTTTCGCCAATTTTAGGAGCATCTAAGTCTAAAATAAAAAATTATTTTAAAAAAATTATATAACATTATTTTTCAAATTACCGGTATAAAATCGTTTATCACATTCCGTATGAGACGGATTTTTTATTTCCACATGTCCATTTTGAACCGAGTTATTTATGATTCCGTAATCTTGACCATTACAATTTCCACTGACATCTATAGTGTTTAGATTGGACCATACCTAATAAAAATTTTATTAACTTATAAAAAATAAAAATTTTACGTATTCTTCGTTATAATTATCAACTTTCAGATGCTGGTTTCGATAATTTTGCGATGATTTACCATTGTTCTGTTTGTATTCAGTGAAAGACACATCATTTACTAAAAAAATTAGAATATTTTTTAAAAAAGTTTTTTAAAATAAAAATAATTACCAATATTGTTGATTTTTATATTATTGTTGATAATCCTGGACCCATTTGCACCTGTCGTGTTTGAATCACAATATTCTTGATTCATCCCATTTTGATAACTATTTGTGAGGAAATTATCTTGTACCTTACCATTGTTTAAAAGGCGCATGTTATTTTCATAGAAATTCTGATTATTGACGAGATTTTCATGATCTTGATTGGCAGAAGGCACTGAAACATAGTTGTTCATTTGGTTAGCTTGAACATGATGGAATGATTCATTGTTGGGAGTATAGTTTTGATAATTTGGGAAATCGAGTTGGTTGCAGTTGACGAAAATGTTGGTGGTGCTATTAATGGCGGAGGACGGAGTTTGAGGTGTAATATTTATTGCTGGAGGTTGTTTAGAAGTGTCATTTCGAAACATTTGTCGAGAGGACGCTATTATTCTTTGAGGTATCGGCTTGTTTCTATTTTTGTAACGTTTGTTTATTTGCTTGGGTGAGTTGGAGTTTAATTTACCCGCTTTCTTGGCCTGTTCTCCATTGTATGTTCGAACGATTCTACATCATTCATTTAAAACAATTTAAAAAATGTTAAAAAATAAAACCTGTTGATGGAACTGACACTGGGTATATTATCCATGCTACATACTCCATCAAGCATTAATTTATCTCGAATCTCCCATGCAAACATTGTCGGATTGCCAGACTTGTATGACGTGATTGCTTGAACGACTTTGGGTGTTGCCACTTTTGGTTTCGACCCTCCAATAATTCCTGGTCTGATCGACCCTGTCTCATAATATCTGCCTAGTATTTTAGACACACATCCATGAGAAACGCGCAATTTACGTGAAATATCACATGGTCTCACACCTTCTTGAGCCAAAGACACTATTTTTTGTCGTATTTCGTCCGGTAAAGGTCTTCCATTGACAAAATTCCCTCCCAATTGGTTAACTCCACCTAAAAATAATTTAGTTGTATTTACAAAAACTATTACAAGTCATTTTATCAAATATTTTAAAAAGTATAAATCAAAATGAAAATTGAAAAGTTCAAAGGAGGTTAGATAGTCAGAGCGGAAAAAATAGTCCATCAATTGAAACCCGAGAACGGTAATGTGAATTTTACAATGTCATTTACAAATTCTGGCAGTAATATATACATGAGCAATTTAATTTGATGTAGGGTTGTCAGAAAGAAAATTCATGAATGTAAAATTGTTAATTAATATACAAATGTACAATATTAACTACAATATTTATTATTTTTCATCCTAGAGCCATAAAATACGACAAAGGAAGAGGGTATTTGATTAGTGTATCGCATTTTATAATTTACCTTGAAGGTAGCAATTTATCAACAATTGATCACAACCCTGTAGACTATATGTAGAGTCCAGTGGAAATTTGTGTTTAAATAATGTAACGTTATATTGTTCATAGCATCAACATTATAAATATGTATAATTAATAATTTATAATAAAAGGGGCAACGAATGCAATTCTCATTACAATTGCTACATTGCACGTAAATGTTTCATTATAAAGGTCCAAACGTGCCTTACCGATATAAAAATAAAATATAACGACACTGGTTTCAAATTTATTATAAAATATATTTCTTCAAGGTGTATTATTCTTTATTCGTGATCACTCATGCATGGATATGTAAATGTGAGGTGACATTAGATTATAACAGATAATAAATTAAACAATAGATAAAATTTTAATAAAATAAGTACAAGGCAATGCACTGCAGTGACAGGCACATGAAAGGCTGATGGGGCCTGATTATAAAATTTAATTAAAAAAATCATAATCTTATATCAGAAATTTCTGAAATTCTAGTTGTAGGAAATGAATATTTTAAACTTAAAAATATATATTAAATTTTCAAACACAAAAATGGTCATTCGACGAGTAAAAAATGTCTTAGTTTTTTTATGCGCATTTTATGAGCATTTTTTTATTTAAAAACGTAACTTTTTTTTAGTTTCATAAAAAATAAACATTTTGACTAAGATTTTTTCGTTTTATACATGTTAATAAAAATAAAAAAAAATATAAAACTTTTCATACAGTTTTTTCAATGAAAACATCCCAAATATTAAAAATACTTGTCAAACATGAATAAAATGTTATAAATTTACTGTGCCTTTCCTCTTGCAACATATCCGGTAACTCTTCATGTGATTGAACCGGTAATTCTTGGTTCATATCGTAGTTTATATTCATTTAATACTTTAAAATTTAAAACTGTTCAAAATTAACGTCAACTTGTTACGTAAATGCAGATAATGAAATTTCATAAGGAAACATCTAATTAATACATTAAAGTATGATTAATTCAACACCACAGGATATGTTGAAACATTCCATCTCTAGGTACTGTACCAACACTTTAGGGCGTGTTGTCCGAGAAAATTGTTGATAATTTAAAACAATCGTCGTTAAACTCAATGGATTTTTTGATATTATTTGCGCCTATTTTTAATTATTCGTGACTAAGTACACGCAAAATAAAAACTCACGGCGTTAATCTCATGTACATTCTGACACCATTTCAATCCCATTGGTCTTATAAACATTAAGTATGAATTAAGCGATTATTATCTAATTAACTTTAATTGTTGCAATGGATTTTAAAAATTGACGTTAATTTTTAATAAAATAAATTTTTAGAAAATATTTCATGCAAAAAAATTTTGATAAATTGACGACAACTATATAAATTTTAAAATTAAACAATTCACACATTGGTGATAAAATTAATCCAATTTAAACATTAAAGGGTGCCGCTATTAAATCCAATCAGAGAAATAATTGCGATAATTTTATCATAAAATTTTATGCCTTTATTCAACAGGGATCAAATTTGTAAATTCTGATTGAAAGAATAAATAGAATATTAACACTCGGAATACAACAAGAGTCTTGTAGTTTAAAGTGGACAATTGACGAGATTAGATTTCAATAAATTCTCACAAACTGTAATATTTTCGATAAATGGTTAATATTTCTGGTGTAAAATACACCTAGAGATATTTTTTGATTTAAAATTTTTTTAAAAGTTTTTTTTATAATTAAAAAAAGTACCTTTCGTTGCGATATCCAACTTTATATTTTGCATATGTATTTTTTATAATCTACTGAATCGGCTGAATTACGACCTAAACATGAAACCATTATAAAAAGTAAAAATACGTCGACGGAAAAATATAATAAAATTTTATATATTTGATATAAATACAAGGATGGAAATCAGTGGCTCATGGCCAAAAAAACCCGGAAACAATTTAAAATGGCATTAATCCGGATATTGGTTATCGATTTTAAAATTTTTAGAAACAGAAACATTACCCTCGCAAGGCCTTGCTGTTATAACTGCCGAATGTCTAAAATATTGGATTCACGGATGTAAACACGTGGCAATTAAACGCTGCTTGGTTTGAAAATTTGATGCATTCACGCCGTTCTGGTTATGTTTGAAAAAGTATTGATATTTCTACAATGCATTGAAATGTGGAAATTTACAAAATGTTGACGGGGAGGATACATTATTGCAACTCTATAACTAGTGCGATATGAGGAGTGATTGTTATGATTGTGCGATTGTTAAAAATAGACATTTGCGTCTTAGCAGGAACCATTGTATTATTTGGGTTATTTTGGTAAAACATTGGCTTGATCATCATTAAAAGTTGAAAATTTAGTTGCACTTTTTATAACGACGCTTCATCAAGGCCCACCATTACAATGATATATTTAAATCGGCAATTTTCACATAAATAACAATTAATAAATAGGTTATTCAAATTTTTAAATAGCATTTGGGGTAAAATGTGCAGACGCAATCAGACTTGAATCAGATAAGATTTGCAGACAGGACTGAAATTATCGTCCACAGTTATGCGTGGGCGTGATCGACCACTCAACAATGCGAAATGTGTATTAATTTTTAACGCCCTCAAGTCGTTTACAAATTCATTACAATTTTACATGATAAAAACAAAAATCTAGTGGCAAACCTAGTGTGTATTCATGCGTGAATATAAAAGGGTTGTCAGTCTCTATCAATGAAATTGTAATTTCGAGTTAATAATGGAAATTGTATTATTGTTAAATATTCTTTATTGTTTGCAATTTGCAAGTCTGTAATGTAATAAATTTGCAATTTATAATTTTATTCAATTTTTTGAAAATGTTTTAAAGGTAAATTATAATAATTATTTATTTAAATTATCTTCTTCAACAATTTGACGAATCCATGAACCTTTTAATCCGTAAAACATCGCAATTTTCAAAGTTATCTTCTATAATATCCAACAATTCATCGTCCACTACAAAAGCTTTGCCTTGTATAGACTCGTAAGGAAGATACTCTTCTGGCATTGTTTCTTCATATTCATTCAACACCAGAAGCTGAACGTCGAGATATTTTACATTCATTTTTAGATTAAGTGAAGATACGTACACAACAATGTCGACAGGACCAGATGGCGTCTCCAATATAAAGTTCTAACGATTAAAAAAATTATATTAATTAAATATCAATACTACCGTAACACTGTGCTTCGAACAGAGGCTTTTTATAGTCGTTAGCTGGGAGCAATCTTCTAAAGTTTCCGATCCTAGCTCTGATCCACAAAACGAGTCGTTTTCATTGTCTGACTTAGCAATCATAGCGACATACACTACCTTTTCGAGTAGAACATCGTGAGTGATGGAATAATGCATTCTTAGCACTATTTGAAATAATAAAAATAAAAATAAAAATAAAAATTAACTGTTCAATAGTTTCACCACACTTGAGAAGGAGTTTACGTCGAATGAAAAGCTTGATTGATAAAAGAGTTGAAAAATGTGTTGGATTCTAAAAATAAAAAATATTTAAAAAATAATTAATTCATTTATTGTACCGATTTTCTACATTAACCAAGAATAAATCGAGTTTCGTATTCCCACTCGAATCCATACAATTTTTGTTAATATGCAAATATCGTATGCAATCTTGAGGAACTGTCAACGACATTACATCAGCACAGTTTCTACTCTCACAAGATACTGTACTTTCGCACACCAAATTATGACAACAAGAAATGCATCTCATAAGAGATGCAAGAAGTTTCTGAATCGATGTCTTTATTAAAACCAATTCAGATAGCAAAAAGTGCTGGATAATCTTGTCAAAAACATTACTAGAGTTTTGTTGACTTGCGAAAAGAAAAATATTGAATCTGTGATGCAACTTGTTGCACAAAAGGACAATATTTTCCATTAAAATTCTATAATCCCCGAAATCGGTCCTACTGTTAAAAACCTTTAGCTTTTCATTTTGAAAATGTTTATATTTTATCAACGGAAGTCCATATTCGGGACATTTCATATCCTTCACATCTTCTTCCTTGTTAATTTCAAGAGATATCCGAACACTCTTATTGAGTATATTTAATGGAATCATACCCGAACTAGAATCTAGCGTCACCACCCAGAGAATAAAACCAAATTTAAAACCATCTTGGGAAACGTACTTTATAAAGTGTTCCATATAGTCAAAATGTGCACTTTCAAAAACCGTTTTGGAAATGACAATCCATGCCCGTTGGCCTTGTGAAGCAAAAGCCGTTAGATTGTCAAAATTTAAGTTTTCCTTTTTAAAGCTTTCTGGGTCGGTTATAAAGACAGTGTTTACGACTTTTAAATTTTGAGAAGCCAAAACAATTTTGTGTAAAGCAAAGTCAAGAGCCTTACATCGAAGCACAAACAAGGGAATAACAGTTTCATGTTCAAAAGCCTCGAAATTTTCAACGAGGGCGTGCAATGTGACTGTTTTTGGTAGATTCAAACCTTTGAAAATGGACATTGTACCCTTATTTTCTGATTGGCTCGACTAAAAATTAATTAAATTTTATATATAAATAGATTTTTAGATTACCATTAAAATATCTTGTAACAAGTCACTCAACGATTTAGACTCTTGCACACACTCAACCAAATCCCTTCTGGTAAAAATTTTTTCAAAAATACACCTGTGCTTTGACAAATACCTACTACTCTTTATCGGCCACAGCTCATTTATAATCATGGCTTCAATCTCTTCCTTGGAGAGACTGGCGTCAATCTTGGATATTTTCATGGACCAAATGCAATGGCTAATGGTGGTTTCCGATTGAGCATTGGAATAAAAATGATCAGCATAATTTGTAATAATGATCGAATAATAGAATCTTAAAATTATGGAGATGAGAGAATTGTTAGCAACGTCCACCTCTGAAATAACATTCTCTCCCATACCATCCAACTCTAATTTAGTCTGCTCCATTTTACATTTTATTGATATTATATCGGCGATTTTTTCAGCGTTTTTTATCATGTCACCTTCGAGAGAAGACGCAATGTCCATAATTTCCAATCTATAAGTAGAAATAATATTTTCCTTTTGTCTTTTTAAATTTCCGTGTTTCAAAGAATCAGTTTCCATTTGGAATATTGAACGACAATATTTAATAACTTGGTTCTTTACATACTTCATATCACTGCTAAAGTCGATATAAGAAACTTGATGTACTTGAGGTATGACTTGTCTCTTCATCGAGTGAACCATGCAAATGTATATTTTTTTTTGTCGTACAATTTTTTCTCCTCGAAGATTGTTTATACTATACCCATTTTGCAAATCCTTCAAGCTTTCAATCATGTTTATTAAAAGAGGGTCTAGAGTAGTTTGCTTGTAAATTATCAAGATTGGTGAGTCGAGGTATAGTACTTCGTTGACAGTTTGAAGTCTAGTATAATCGTAAGACTCGAAAGTGAAAGTGTGCAATGAAGAATTTTTTTCTAATCTTGATATGCATTTTTGCGCGATTCCTAAACATAAAATTATTAATAAAAATGAATATTTTTACCATCCGGATCGTGAAGAATAACCAACGGAGAAGAACGTATTAATATGCAAATATTTTGCAAAATTATATCCGACTCGTACAAATTTTCATCTACAAACTCCCTCACTTGCTCTCTCGTGTCGGAAATTTGCATCAAAAACTTGTGGTTAAACTCTTTTTCCAACAAACTACACGTCATATCCGTGTATTCGTATATTTCATTCCTCCATAAAGATGTAATCTCCACTCTCTTGCGACTTTCAAAACAACCCAAAAAAGTAACCATCGCGGAATACAAAATCACGTCCACACTGCAGTTTTCCAACAACCGGAGAAAATGGTCCATCTTGTCATTCCACACTCCCGATTCAGATTCCAGATTAAGGAATATTTTTTCAGCGTTTTTGAGACGTAACTTTGAGTCTGAAACATTTGCTATAATTTCATTCTTCTGAATCTTCATGTTGTCCAGCTGGTCGTTCAATTCATCCACACGACGTTCCATAGTGGCAATATCTGCCAATTTTAGTTTAACATCTTGCAATTTGGAATCCACTTCTTTATCCGCGTCCAACAGTTTTTTTTTCTTTGGAGCGACGGCTTTGGCTATTCTGTCATATTGTTCCATAGCCTTAACCCATTTGCACAAATCTTCACATGCCCCAGAAGCGTTTCTTACTACCGCAGGATCAAACGACGACTTGGACATGTATTCTGTCCTCACACGTTCCATTATATGAGGAGGAATGTTGTCTTTATCGAACGACTTTAACCTGTCAATCATTTTTATATCACTTAATAGTTTTTGAGAAGAGGACCAATAATCATCATAATGTCGTCCGGTACTCAAGTCGGTTTTTTTTTCAGGCTTAATGTCCATCAACACACACACACATTCCATGACCATTTTTATAATGGCGGGCGGGTTACGCATAACTTTTATAGACGCTATATCTGTAATGTTTATCGCCGTGAGAGCTGATTTGGCTTCTTCCAAGAGTGGTATAGCTACTTTTAAATCTTCTTCGCATTCGTTTCTCATAAGTTGGGCTTTACTTGCAATTTCATTAGACATGGCTTCTTCTGCTGCCACAGCTTCTCTCTTCTCCTCTGTATCAGCCGTTTCACACTCCAATTGTTCAAATAATACATCCGCCTGCGCTGTCGTCATTTCCAATTTAACGGTACTTTTTTCCAAATGGTCTTTCATGTGTATTACTTCATTTTGTGATTTTTCGAGCATTTTATGACACTTTCTAATCTTTTCTATTTTATCGTTAATATAATTAAAATGACATTTTTTGAAAACATTCAAATTTGCCAGAAATTTAAGAAACATTGAATTTTGAGCAGGGGGAGTGACTTGATTTTCTAAACACATTTTTTCAAATTGACAAACGAAAATAGTATATATTGAGCTGGTCAGTTGAACGATATTCTTGGAAATGTTTTCATTTTGATTAAAAGTTTTAAAAAGGTAATGATTTACAATCTGTTGGATTGTATTCAGGTCCAAACGGTTAACTCGAATGACACGAGAATTGATAATGACATTCTGGATATAATTCTCAATTTGAAAGCACGAACCCTTGTCGGAATGTTGATTAATTTGTAATTTTTCCAAACAAATTATGAATATCGGTCTGCAACCTTGTGTAACCTCTTGTCTATTCAAAACAAATCTATTGACGCACTTCATGAAAGCAACGTCTTTCAAAAGACTCATTTTGATCAACACAAACATGTATTTTTTTAAACTTACAGAAAGAGCTTCTTTTAGCACGTCAAAAGGAGTCTTGTCTGTCAGAATATCAGTATCCAACTCCAAACACTCTTCTTGCAGAAGCCGCAAAGAACAATGCACCATAAACTTCTTCCCTGTTCCAACATCTCCACTCACAAGTATCGACGGGAAATACCCCCTAGAAGCATCATAAATGCATCTACTCAAATTTAAAACAAAGTGTCCCAATTGATCAGAGACTAATCTGCAATACTGGTCTTCTTTTATATACGGAGTTAGTCTATCGATAATTGTTTCAGTACCCTCGTATAGTTTATATTCTTCACATTTTATTTTCACGTCGTCAGTTTTACCATGTGCAACGTGTACCGGAGGAAGACATCCAAATAAATACCCCTTTTCCGAATAAGCAGGAGACAAGTCTTTAGGGGCCATTTTAAAGTTCATTCGCATAATTCTAGTCAACTCTCTTTCGAAATCTTCCTTCACATAAAATGGGAAATGACAAACCTTAAATATTACATTTTCATTCATTTCTTGGATCCATCTAACTATGATCGGATTCGCCACTTGTAAGAAATTTGTGATTTTATCCAAACTATTTCCAGAAAAATGCTTCATGTTGATTAATAGACGCTCCAAATCTTTCAAACAGACAAGTTGTCCGCATACTACACTTTTATTATCTCTTAAAAGTTTTTTAATCCATTTGTAAACCTCCAAAGTACTTTTCACAAGAAGAAATAAAAAAGAAGGTGTTTTAAGATTTTGAGCAACGTCTACGTCTACGCACTTGGACAAAATCTTTAATACGTCATCATCTGTCAGAGATGAAGAAGGTATTAATGTAAACCTCGATATAAACCTCTGAAATAGCTTATTGTGCCGAATAGAATCCAAATCCCCGCCCTTGAGATTGATGACCATGTTGCAATTTTGACTGATAACGAATTCGTTTTGAAGAGGGTTGTATAATGTAGTGGATTTTATGAAATTGCTACAAAAGCTATTTAACTGAGAATCTGAATAAGAGATTAATAAATCATTTACAAACAATACTCCCTTTCTGTTAAATGTGGGTCCATAACACTGTTGAGACTTTCTCTCCAGACTCTTCATTATATTTTTCAAATTTTCTTTCAACTCTTCCTTTATATTCACATCAACAACTTCGTATACAGATTTATCCAACTGGTGGACGAATTTCTCTGAAACAAAAGTTTTTCCAGATTCTTCGGCACCAAAAATGACAATATTGTTCCCCATTTTATGAAAACGGGAAGTAAAGTACATGAGAATAATCGAATTTTGTATAGTGTTGTTGAGAGAGATGGAATCTAAAATTTCCAATTGCCCGCGTTTCATTTGATCCCATACCTTCCAAGATACGTCAACATGGAAAAAGTAATCAAAGATTGATTTTTCAGATGGAATGAGAGAGTTCTAAAATAAATTTTAAATATTTTTAGTATTTGAAATTGTACTTTGTTTAGTCGCAATTTTTTCGGCAACGGATGCTTTTTATTCTGGCCGTTGATTAATTCTCTAAAAAAAATTTCAAACTCTCTTCTTTCAGTCTCTACAACAAATGCTCCAATAGACCAGACGAGAGCAAACTGATACGAAGCTTGTAACGTCAAAAGGCGATACATTGTATTTGTCAACTGTTGGACTTTATCATCGTAAAAAATACATTTGAAATAGTCTATGAAATTTTTTAATAGATGAACCGGTCTATGCGAAAAGAAAAATACAAGCTGGCACTTGTCTGTCACAAAATTAATGATTGGTTCCAACAGCCAATTTGATAATTCTATGAAACTAGAAACCTCCTCCTCTGTCTTTAAAACTTCGCAAGTATCTTGTATAAAAGTATACATAATCAAATTGTACAAATGTCCCTGTGGAAAAATCACATTGGAACTTTCCATAGGGGAAGATTTAGGTAAAATAAAAGTACAATCCGTGTTGCAATAAGGACTGACATTCACTAGCCCAAATGGGTACATGTTATTTATTACGGGAGTAAAATTTTGAAGTGAAGGGGTCTCTAAAATAATCTTGAGATTAACAGGCATTCCGATTATATCTCCGGACGCTAGGTACAACTTTCTTCGGCGTACCATCGTTATTATCGTGTCAAACCATCCGTTTTCAGTTACTGTCGATTCAATATAAAGGAAGAATAATTTCATATAATTAGAGGCGCATTTTTTAGTAAGTCGTACAATATAGCCATCAATCCAATCGCCGTAACGATTATAATAACCGAAAATGTCCCGATACTCCATAATGTTGAAATCTACTCTACATACTTCTTTCGAGTTGTAGTTGGTTGATTTTCGCAGAATTTTCGCCTTTTCAAACACATCTAAAGAAATTATTAAAAATTATTATAAGCTATATTACCTAGAGCACATTGAATATACGTTGACTTTCCACTGTATGTAGGTCCATAAACGACGATAAAATCATAATTACTCACATGTTTGAAAATGAGCCGACAATACTCCAAACTCTGTGACGAAACGGTTAAAGACATACTCTGCATATATTGTGTAATGATATCCAAACAGGTTCTCGTGTCCACCACTTGGGAACTAGACACTTGTTCGGTATCAATATCCTCGTGTTCAAAATGCATTATATTAATCTTGCCTGTATTGACAGGTATCAACTCTTTGTCCAACAGTTTCTGAAAAGACAATTTCATGACATTATACTCACTAGGAGTCGAAGTAGGATAAAAAATATTAGATAGGGCAGTTCCCAAAGGAATAAAATCTTTGACATTCTTAAGATAATTAATTTTCTTCATGTCTTCAAAAACAGACATGAGCATGGAAGTGCACAAGTGTAGTCCGTTTATTGCTGAGAAGGTGTAAAGACATTTTATCAGACTATTGTAAATTTTACTATATCCAGTAGTTCTCACATGGCAAATCATGTACGTTTTTGCCAATTTGTAGGGATTTGGCAGGATGAATCTGTGGGTTCGGAAATTTTTTAAAATTCTTTTTGAAATGTACAAGCTGTTGTCAATATCCATATCATCATTATTGATGGATATAATGTACACGAAATTGCAATTGTGGTTGAAAATGAGATTTTCATTATTAAGAAAAATTTCCGTCTTTTTCTGTTGATGAGAATATTTTACTTGATTCATAAAGTCGAGGATGAATTGTAGCGTTTCATTCTAAACAAAAATATAGAAAAATAAAATAAAACTCACATCGGATATGTTGAGATCCATTATGCAACACCACATTCCACTTTGGACAATACCGTTTAATACATTCCCAAGAGAAATTGAACTCTTTTCTGAAGAACATCTCTGAGTTATTCCCTAATTTTATAATATTTTAAAAATAAATAAACAAAAAAATACTTCTATCCCTAAACAATTGGCAAGATTTTTAAATATAAACTGCGAGGATTGGTTATACAAGTCATCAGTAACAGTGGCCATTCTGCAATTTACAAATGACCAAAAAATAGATCTTATACTTCGGTTAGTCTGCACCGTAAGAGGCATATTTTCGGCATCTCCCAGATATTCACACGCATATTGATGTGAAAATGAAAGCATATTGACGTCTATAGACTCAGATTCAGTTATATAGTATCGCATCTGTACCAGCCAATCGAAAGAGTCTTTTGTCAAAACATTTTTTTTGTTTTTATCCATTAATTGAGAAATAATATCTCGCACTATAATAATTAAAAATTAAATATATATATATATATACAAAATGTTTACTATTAATAATGACAATAGCAAATGTGTGTAAGTTTTCATTCCACTCATAGTTCAAATTGACAAATATTTCTTTCAGTTTAGAATTGTACGAGTCAAAAACACGGTTAAAATTATAATCTTGAAAGCAACTGGTCACTTCCAAAGTCCATTGGATAAATTCAGTAACAATGACAGTCTGTATCGGCCAAGTGAGAATTAAATTTCCCCAAATGTATGAACTATAAGAGTTGCAACACTCTGTTATGTTGTATCGTACAGTTTCTTTGAGATTATGATGAAATTCAGACAGGCATATTTCAATAACAATCTGTTAAGAATTAAAATAAAATTTTTTACATTATTTTACCTCCTTCATATCAATCTTTTCACATAATGTAGTATCGTCGTTTCGTTTAGAAATGACGGAAACTTCACCCGTGTTTTCATCACAGTCGAGTCTATCGATATTTGAAAACAAGTGAGGTATTTTGTCTTGGAGTTCCATAAAACTTTGTGATTGAGAGAGAATGTTCATGAGACTCTCATCCGTTATAAAGCAAAATCTATAAAATATGTATAAGATATAAAATAAAATTACCTGCTAAAAGTATTTCTTTTCTTTGCCAAATAACCCCTAATACTCTTCAAAATAACCTCAGACCTCGCATGAATCTGTTTTAACCGTTCGTACAACTGACTAATTTCCAAAATATCTATACATTTTGCCTTTTCAGATACGGCCTGCATAATTTCTTTCCAATCTTTATCCGCCATTAAAAACTCTTGATATTCATCCGGAATTTGAGCAACAATATCCCCAATTCCAAAAATTGGTTTCAAATAACACCATATGGAATTTACCTTTGGCCAAATTAAAAATATCTCAGACATGGCGTCGATATTGAGGATAATTTCTTGCAATCTTGTGGTAAATGGGTTGACGTATTTGGAGACTTTTAATAGTTTTGTTTTTAATGTGTGATTATCGATAGTAGACACGATATCGTCAATCTCGCCCAAGACGAAATAACTCTAAAAAAATTGAAAAACAAATATATAAATATCAACATCATTATCCTTGTGCTTTTTGACGTTTAGTTGTATTTGATCCCACTCGTTTTCAATCTCATCCAAGGCCTTTTCAATCTTCCACTCTTCCTCGGCACGTTGAGTTATCTCTTCAACGCTAAGGAGAAATTAATATTGATTAACTATTTAAAATACCTATTGAAGAAATCTTGAATCTTGTAATCCAACAAAAGTGTGAAACAAACTCGATCCTCGTTCAGAGCATATGCTCCAACCAATTTTGCAAACTAGAGTTTATTTTAAAAATTAAGAATTCAATTTTTAGTAAAAATTTTTACCTCTTCCCAATGCCTCTGTCTCAACGCCTTGCTGCACAGATTTTTAATAATTGGCAGAAAAACAACGTCCTTTTCAATCTTTGCCCGAATTTTGTCTGCCACGTTTCGCGGAGACACACTATCAGCAAATTCGTTAATCAACTCTTTCATTCTTTCCAACATGTAAGTGATATCCTTTTCCAAAATGGCATAATCGAGAGTTTTCAAATAACCATTAAACCACTCATCGTGTTTGATGTAAAAATCGTTTGCTATAAACCACAAATCGCAATAATTCTTTTTTAGCGTCAATAGATGTTGTAAATTTTCAAAAACGCTCAATTCTTTATCCAACAATTGTTGCTCCAAATTGATATTCTCACATGCTTCGTTAATCTTATTTACAATATCGGATATTTTTTGTAAATCGTTAGCATTGTTCTTGAGTTCTTCAGAAGTCACCAGCTCCTTCTTTTTGTACACGTTTAGTTCTTCTATGCAATTGATAATTTCCAGACTCACGTCTTTATACCTATTTTTCAAGTCAGCTTCGATTGAATCTTTTCTTATCATTAATGTAGACTCACAAGACGAGAAGACATTATGCATATTATCCGGCCAATGTATCACGGTGCTATTTAGCTTTATATCGTCCGCCGACATAGTAGAATACTCTGCCAAAAATTCGTACCTCTTGGCCGCAGATTGTATCTTGTCTATCAATTTGTGAATCTCAATTTCGGAACATTGTTTCAAATAATCTCTCTGGCTAATGAATTCATACGTATTATTGATCTTCTTGCCCAAATTCTCCGACATGATTTCAAATTCTCTGCATACATTTTTATTGGCCTCTCTGTTTTGGTTATTTTGGAATTTAACTATAGTTTTAATCAAGTCATTGCTTCGATTGTATGAATCTTTATTTATTGACTCTGCGTTGAGACACAATAGTTGGAAAGGAATATTTATAGGCAGAGACAAAACGTTCATAGAAACATTACGAATTTCTTCAATTTTAGTGACCAGTCCATGTAAGGAGTGGACCTGTTCCAAAAAACTGGAAATTTCCTGCTGAGCTTTATTGTTGAACAAATGATAGAACGAAGAGTAATTGTGCAAATATTCTCTCGGTTCCATAAAGTTGGATTTAAGTATACTCGTGGCGTAATCAACTCGCTCAGAAACGTCGCTTTCTTCAAAATTGATACAGGAAATGCAAAACTTTTGATCCAATTTATTAAACTCGTTGTTGTCCAAATATGGCTGTATCATATTCTTGTCATTTTGATTCGGCTCACTACTGGACACTGTCACATTTGTCGACTTGAGCGACGTGTCATCATCTGCGATTTTTTGTATTTGGAAAAGCATATTTTCCACTCTAGGTATATTCTTCATACAATCAACAATCATGGAAAAACAAGAGAGCAACACTTGCTGACAATCCGAGTAATGGGGAGACAGTGCTACCTTTTTGTTCTTGACAATTATATTCAATTGAATTAATGGGTATTTGTGTAGAATGTACTTTTTTGATTTGGGGTAATAGGTTTCGAAAATTGTCACAAATTCATCCAACATTTGGGTGCTCATTTTTCTCAGCTGTATCGACATCATACTTGAAATGGATCTGAAAAATGTGGCTATGCGAGCCATGTATTCCGCTTCCTTTTCTTCCATAATTTCAACATCAAATTGCTTCCTTTTTTGACTTGAATAGGCGTACCTTCGACGCTTTGGAGGAATAAGATGACTCCAAAGATGTTTTTTTGTATTGAGTATAGAGACGGTCGATTTTAACCACGTGTTTAAAAGAAAATTTTTCATTTTAACACATTGTTGATTGATTATGCTGTCAAAAGTCTCCAAGCTCATGGGGATTTCTTGATCGGTGGATTTGTCTATTCGAATAAACGTTTTGTTTTCCATTCTAAATAATATTTTATTTTATTTCATTATAATTATTAAAAGTTTAAAAACATGTCGATCCAATTTTTATGAATTTCCAACATTATTTCATTCGTAATGAACAATTTTCGCGCTATACAGACTTTATAGTCGTTTATATAGTGGCTCCAGGGAACAGGGGCACGAATAATACTAAATTGTACTATTTCAAAAGTAGTTTATATGTTTTTTACCAATTTCTGTGCACTGTCGACATGTTTTTCAGTTTCAGTTTTTCTTGAACCTCTTTACCTCGTAAGATGTAATTTACTAAAATAAATTAAAAATATATTATATTCATTTTTCACCAATTGATTTTTTGATGCTGTAAGCATAATTCTCCATTATTTCCACGTGAAGTTGTTGCAACAAATTTCTATGTCTATAAATGACAACTTGGCTGAATTTACATACCAATCTGTCCCATAAATGGTTCAATTCAACACAACACTTTTCCAAAATGAGTGAAGAGTCTATAGAATTTTGAATGTAGTTTTGGTACTTCTAAAAATCATATATCCTTATTTACTTTATTTTTTATACCTGGGCATCGGCTATTGTATTGTTGTTTGATGTTTGAAGCAATAACTGTCTAATTTGCCCCACTTGTTGTAACGGAGAACCTGGTCTATTTTCATTGAAAGAAGGTACAGTGGTAACTCTAATATTCAAAATAAAATTAATTCTTTACTTATTAATACATTATTCCATATCTCTCAGGCATGTTATTTTCCTCTTTAGAAATTTTTCGTCGTCTACTCGATTTTATTCCTAATTAATTTAATTTTTATTTTAATTTTTATAAAAATTATACTCCTGGACGCCAAAAACAAGTCCCTAGCCTTGGGACTGTAATTATTGGCTATATTATTGCTAGGAGACCTGTAATTGAGATTCTCCTGGATACAAGTATTTAATGTCCAAGTGTCTTCACGAATAAGAGTGGACATTGGGTTTTTGAAACTTTTCGGCGGTTTAAAACCAATCTAAATTATTTTAAAATATATTTAGAAAAAATCTATTAACGTCAGTATTATCTTTTCTCAACAGACGGAGCAACTTCTCGTTACTCGAATCCTCAATCCCTCTATAGACGATATTCTTTTGCTAATGCATCGTTTTAAATAAAAAAATAAAAAAATAATTAAATCACTATTACCTTATTTTTCTTCATTGTTAGTTTTTAAAGCTTGCGTATGTCCTAGTGGCGGTATCTAATACAACTATAAACTACAAACAATTATTTTTTACAATAAATTCAATTACTAACGAAAGGATTCGCTACAGGTGTTGATTTATTGTTTGTAGAGATTATTTTGATATTTAAAAAAAATAATTTCAATTTTTCACATCAAAATGTACTAACATATTTGGTCTAAATGTGCTAAATTCTTAATAAAATAATTATAATTGTTCGAATAACAATTTGTATTAAAAGTCGTGACAAATGAGTAATATGTCCCATTTACTAAAATTTTTCATGTTTATCCATTGTTGTTTTGATTTTTTTTCTTTTATATAGAAAATGTTTATTATTTATTGTTTCAAGCAATTAAGATGTCAAGTAATTTATCTTGTATTATATTAAATCAGATCAAAAAATATCAGCTGTTGAGAAAAGAATATTATACTTTGCGCACAAAATTATGAAATAAAGTTTGTCTTCTTTTTGTATAAAATTTATAAATTTATAAATTTACAAATTCCAAATTATTTTTCATGAACGCCAAGAAACTGAGTCATGTTAGCGTCACCAAATGGTATTCTCACCTTTCGATCGATTTTATTCAAGTTAAAGGTAGATTCTTTGTTTAGCAAATTAATTAGAAAATTTAAAATTTAAAGCCGGAATACTAAATCGTGTGGATAACAAGGTTGTTGCGGACCCTGAAAGAGGTTTTATTTCTATTCATTCTGACGAATCCCGCGTGCTGCATATATGTTGGAGGCGTAGAGGTGGTACCACTTTTGAAAAGGTATCGATTGTTAACATTTTAAAATAAAATTTACAGGATTGGGAGATTGATCCAAAGACTGCCTCTGTTAGTAACATTACAAATCTGGCAAAAACGAAAGCCGTCATGATTAAACCTTCCAAGTCTAATATGCTACTTTTTTGGATGCAAGACCCATCAAACAGCATTGCAATTAGATTATGCAGGGCATTAGCCAATCTTTTGGTCATTTTCAACGAAGGTTTATAAATTATAATTATAATAAGTATATTTTTAGATCCTATATACAAGGCCTTTGCTTTGTTCGAAGTGGACATGGAAACTCCTATTGAGCAGTTTTTTTTTAAATATTATTTTGTAAATATTTTATTAGACGACTTTTTAAAAACCCAAAACAATTTGGATTAGAAGAGTCGGTATTTAACTTATTTGAAGGTAAAATGTATATAATTTTAAAATATTTGTCATTAATAGAAAATGGAAAATCTAGCAAAGAAGCTCCTCCTCAAACTCTGAAAAAATTATTCAACACGACTTACCTGATAAATAGTGTGAAAAAGTGGAATCTATGCGACACTTTAGGAGAATATTGTCCAGATACTAAGAATCTAGAAGAAGGGCTGGGAGATATTAATGAATTGGAAGAGTCCATTAGGTCGCGATCTTTCACACAAGTACTTTTTTGTTCACCTATACGTTAATAGTAAAAATGATTATTTTTTTAAATTTTAGTCGCTAAGTCAATTCTCTTCACTTCTCGAAAAAGGTCATATGGTATCGGTCATGGAGCAGTTTAAATTTGGACCAAAAGTGTTGGAAGCAGTGGCTAGTGGAGGTTTATATTTTAAAATAATAAAACATTATTTTGGTATTAATCTAGATTTAAATTGGATTCTAAGAAGTATGAAGGATGAATTGGACGGTACCCCAGAAGATGAAGAATCTATGGAAGTTATAAAATCTGATGATTTATAATTTTTATAAATTATTATTATTGTTTTGGAATTAAAATTTTCCAATAAATGACATATTTAAATATTTTTGGATACATTTCTTGTTGTCATGTTAACATTTCCACACATTTCTCAAAATATCCTTGAAAATTTTCTCATGTTTGCACAATATTGCTTTTTAAACTTTAAATACTAATTATTAATGAAGGAATCTTTGCAGTTGAAAGACAGTAGTGTAAGTTTATGATTTTTTAAAATTAAATTAGTAAATGCGGAGGATGAACATTTGGTTGGTAAAAAGGAGGTTCCGACGAAAGGGTGGGATAATTCTGCATTTCGTTTGAAAGAGTATTTATTAATTGTAAAAAATGTTACTATTTTTTTAATAGTGATCTTTTGGACAAACGTTTCCGACTCATTGTAATAACCTCTCTCATTTTTGCCGCTGCTGTAACAGTGTCCCTATTATTGAGTATTTTATTTGCTAAACCTGCAATCGATGGCGCAGTAGCCTCTACAAGCAAAATATGCTCAGACATCGGTCTGGGCCTACTGACCATCGGAGGGTCCGCAGTCGACGCAGCTATTGGAGCTACACTGTGCGAATCTATTGTGAATCCTCATAGTACGGGAATTGGAGGGTCAGGATACATGGTTTATCACGACAATTATGATAAAACGCATTCTTACGATTTTAACGCCATGTCTCCCAAAAACCTCAATGAAAATGCTTTGAAAATTGACGATTACTTCAAAAATGTTTTTCAATTTTAAAAGACTATTTATTTAGACCTTTAGAATTCTGTGTCCATTGCAATTCCCGGTCTGTTAATGGGTTTTATAACTACCCAAAAAAAGCACGGTTATCTTTTATGGTCAGACATTTTAAAACCTCTTATTCCTCTTGCCAGAAACTACACTGTGACAAAGACCCAAGGTTTATAAATTAATTATCAAACATTTTATTTAATTTTCTCAGAACAAATTATGAAATATGTCGACTATGATCAAGTGCATTGTCATAAAGTTCGAAACCTTTTATTCGACGATAAGAAAATTTTCTACCCCGCTGGAACACCCCGATCCAACAACCTTTTGGCAGATTTTTTTGAAAAATTTCAAGATAACCCCACTCGATCTTTTTTTGAAAATGAAGTAGCGCAGGCTCTTTCTAAAACAGCAAAAAACGTTGGAGCCATGTTTGACGAAGAGGATTTTAAACTTTATAAAGTGGCAATAACTCAAGCTATTTCATCGAAATTTGGAGGTATTGTTTTGTTTTAAAAAAATTATATTTTCGCTATATATAGATGTTGACATTTATGGATCACCATCTCCAAGCAGGTATAATTTCAAATTATTTAAATTTATTATTTTTTTGTAATTACTTTTTTTAAGTTCAATAACCGTTATGAGCGCTTTAAACGTTTTGAGTCTTTACGATACTTTCAAGGATGATACTTTCGCAGCTAAAGTCGAATTGCTACTTAGAATTATCAAACTGACTACATCTAAATCAAATAACCTAAACATGACAATGTTGAGGTAAATTCTTTTATCATTTTATTTGTTAGTTATTTTTTAAATATAGCGATAAATGGGCCAATATTGTGAAAAATAACATTGACGAAAAAATTGTAGACGATTACGTGTCGACATCCAACTTTAACGATTCTATAGGGTCTTGTCACGTGTCTGTATTTGATCAATATGGCTCTTCTGCATCTGTTTCGACGTATATATTTTTAAAAATGATGTTTATTTATTTATAAAAAACAGAAGCCTTAATTCGCTTTTTGGAGCAAAAGTTATGGACAGTACGTTTGGGATCATTCTGAATGATCAATTGAAACAATTCGATCCTCCATCTACTAAAAATTCGGTATATTTTCAAATTTTATGCGCGATTAAATAAAGTGAATTTTATTTAATATAGGATAACATAATTTCACCTCTTAAAAAGCCCTTCTCGTCATTGAGTCCCATTTATATTCACAACAAGCACAAACCTTGTGGAGTGCAAGTTTCTATTGGATCAATGAATATCAACCCTTCATTTGGGTCCAATATTGCGCCAGGTGATAAATATAAATTATAAAAAATAAATTTTCTTAGCTACTATTCAAAGCCTTGTTTCTACACTCTTGGAACTTCGTAGTTTTGTCGATTCCATTAAACTACCTAAATTCTACTTAAAAGTCGAAAATAATACTCAGAAAGTTTATTATGAAGGTTTAAAATTTAAATTCTAAATGTATGATTAAAAAAATTATTTTTAGCAACACTTGACCCCAAAGATTTGCAACAATTGTCTAAATCATGGGATATGATAGAATTGGAAAATCCTGTAACAGCAGTCAATGGAATTGTTGTTAAAAATGAAAATGTATAATTTTTTAAAAATATTTTATTTTAATTAGATGACTGCATATTCTGATGAAAGAGCTTTTGGACAAGCTGCCGTCTCTGATGCCTTTAAAAACATGGAACTGGAAAAATAATAATTTAAATATATATAAATAAAAATTGTAACTACGTTTTTACAAATAAAAATTCAAAGTTTTATATTATAAAATTTATAACAAAGTACACTTCTGTGACAGCCTTGTATAATGACCAAAAAAAAAGTGGAAAAAACTGGGGCAAATTCTATCAAAGCTAGGATAAATATCGTAGATTTAAAAAATAAGACAATATGAAATTAATTTTTATGCTAGCATGAAAATCCTACAAAAGAAGCGGTTGAATTACAAAAATTGTGTAAAAAGAGAGTCTTTGAAAGAAAGCTGAATTTTGAATACCATATGGACGATGAAAATGAACAGGATGAAATAAATAGAAACCTGGTTATTGGTCATCTCAAGTAATGAATTATATACAAAAACATTCATTTTTTAGAGCCGTAGATTCTCGCAATAGAATAAGATATGCTAGATTGGAACTAGAAAAAATAATGGTACACAAATTATTTTTTTTAATTTTCTATAACATTTTTTTAGAAAGAAGAATCCGAGTATTTAATATCGTTGCAATCAACAGCACAATCAGCACTAAGACTATCAGGTATAGAAATGTAAAAATATCTACAAAGTTAATTAGCAATGCTACCTACTTTTAAAAAAAATTCATCGAATAAATCGTATGAACCATTGAATGTATTAGAGGTTTTTTAAATAAATAAATTAATTAAAACGTTATTTTTTAGAATAAACGAGTTCAACAAATCATAGAAGACAAAATAGATATAAAACGAACCCATTAAGTGCAGTCATGATGAAAAAATTGTTAATTTTCATTAAAATCTTAAATTCCAGTTTTCAAACATTTTTATCCGTGGATACTATTCGTAACTCACAAATAATAAATATGATACCTTGTTGAATTAAAATACTGTAATGGTTCCGAGTAAAAGTATCCCAATAAATTAATAATCGTCAATGATTAATTTACAAAAACAAAAATATAAAATTCGGAGTATTTTTACGCAATTTATTTATCAAAATATAAAAGTGACGTGTTCGACAAACTCGCAACACGTCACCATAACTATACACTAAACTTTACATTATATTACAACACCTCCCTCTACTTTTACGCACCATTCCTAACCCGTCGCGTCACGCAGTCTTGACTGTAATGTCCATATGCTCCACATTTATAGCACTTGATCGAAGGCCTTGTGTATCTTCTCGTTATCGCCGATCTGGTTTCCAATGCTTCCTCCATCGCCGCATATAAATTCGCAATGCCTTTTCGCCTTACCTTGTTCCTGATTTCAACGCCACACTTTGAGAGAAATATCTGCAAAGCTAGCCCCTTTACCTCAGTTTCCACACTCGTCGGTAGCATTAATTTCAATTTCGCTTCAATGATTTGTCTCGTCGCACGAACCGTCCCACGCTCTAATCTCAATTCATCTATATCCGCCCACAAACCGTCTACCAAATCATCAGCATCTTCATCCTTGCTCAGCACCGTTAAAAAACTCACATAATCCTCATCCGTTATCGCTCTAGCACCTACCAAGCTATCCAAAATCAATCTCCATCTCTGCGGCACCGTTTTCATAACTACCCTCGTCGCCATGATATTCGACCATTTTTCTTCCAGTTTTTCTCGTTCAATCGCTGCTAAAAAAAACTCCAATTTTCTCTGTTTTTCCCATCGTCTTCAAATATTGCAAAGTTCCATTTGACACCTGTTCTCTATCACTCAGTTTCAAAGTCATTTCCTGTAATTTTATCTCCATCTCCTGTAGTTTATCCATCTATAAGCAAAATTTTAACAACTAAAAATTTCCAAATCACACGCGAAATTTACACTCTTTTATCAATCACTCACTAACTTTAACTACCCTTTTCTTTAACTACCCAAAATATCTCCCTATCAACATCACGATAAACACAAAATTTCCAATTTCTCTTTAATTTCCAATTCATCACGGTGGGCAACAATTTTAATTCAAAATTATTACACCACTATCTCCATAAACTCATTCCCTTCAAAACCATACAAAACTCTTTTTCTAACTTTCCAATTCATCACGGTGGGCAAAAATTTAATTCAAAATTATTACACCACTATCTCCATAAACTCATTTCCTTTACAAACATACCAAACTTTCCATCTTTCCATTACGACTCCTCTCGTAGATTTTTCTTTTCCAGCATATTACCACATCCCTAACATATCCTCATATTTCGTAAACTTCCAAAATAAACCACCATTCAAATACGGCGTCATTTCTCCTGTCTTTTTTGCCTTCCAATTCTTACGCCTCTCATTTCTTCTTGTACTATCTCCGTATCTTTTCTCTTCTTTATTCTGCTGTTTGATACACAAATTACACGCTATACTTGTCTCATTCTTGCTCTTTTTAAAAATTTTCACTGATTTTGGTGACGAGGTATTCTTTGGCTTAAAAGATCCATCCAGTTCTATTTCCTTTTCCTTCCTTTCTGTGTTTACCATATCTGTTTCTTGCACTTTACTTTTCCTTGATCTATTAACTTGACTTGTACCATTATGACTATAATCAATCGTCTCATAATCTTTCCAATAAAACGGCCTCTTCACTACTCTTTTTCCAGGTGCTCTCTTCACACAACCCTTTTCTTCTTCTTTTACCTTCTCACAATCTCTACATGAAAAACTTATCCAATTTATCAGCTTCCGTTTTAGTCAACCCTGCACATTTCGCATGAAACCAATCCTTACAGCTATCACATTCTACCATGAAATCACCAACTTCTTTTCCCCGTTTACAGTAACAATACACAGAATCGTTCTTTAATGATTCATACTTGTTGGTATTCTGATTCCCATAACTATGTTGACAATTCTCATACGCTTCCCTTTTTGATACATCCCATTTTCTAAACCGTTTATCTAATTTACCTACCACAGGATTATTGACTTTGTAATCTCTATTCCAAGTACTAGACTTCTTTGCTACTGTCTTATTATAATTCTTCTC
>JAUZND010028782.1:0-23405 GCA_034780555.1 Coelogynopora nodosa
TAAATCAAATAATAAATACTATATACATATACTTACTAATTCACTGTTTTTTCACAATCGATTTAAAGTTTTATAAAGTAAAAATTTATTACATGCCTGACCAATATGAAAAAGCTTCCTACAGGCCTGATATTACATATCAGTGACACCAGAATTGTATCTTGCTGAGATTGAGCTCCCCCAATTTTTTTTTGAAGGCTGAAATATCTTTTAAATTAGCATAAACAGATTGCTAGGGTAGCATTTCTGTAATAACTTATCACAAAATTGTAGAATCAAAGAACCATGTATATATTTATGTTTTATTTATGAAAGAAATATATTAAATACATTTTTTATAAATTATTATATATATCGTATTAGTATTACATTTTTTAACCATAGTTAAAAACCTAAAGCACCTTCCTTCTATACCTAATTTATATATAAAATAGGATATATTTAATACATACCTTTTATATTATTCAAACCATATATTACATACTGATAACAGTATCATTTTAAATGCCTAATAGTAATACACATTAAAGTTTAAATTTATTATTTACTTAATTTATAATTACTATATAAATATTTTATAAAAATTAACTAAAATTATATAAAACAATAGTAATATATTTATATATACCTAATGCAAGACTAATCATTTATATATTTCTTTCTTTCATAGTAAAAAATATAATATTTACATACTATAATATTATGAATAATATATTATTATTAACTGTTAAATAAAACATCACTTTTCTAAAAAAAAATATTATAGATTGCACTTACATTTTTGAAACTATACTGAATGGATAATAATTTTGTTTATAGGTTCCTATTTATAGATAAATAAATGTCTTTCCAATTTCCAAAAAATGAACACTCCTTTATTTTTCAAAATACCTTTACAAGTTTTTTCAGAAAAGGTAATAATATGTTTTAAATTTTTTACATGCCTATTTAAAGGATTATTAATAAATGAAAATATAAATATTATTTATATTATTATATTTTATATATTAATATATTAAATTATATTAGCATTTATATCAGATTTCTAAGAAATTTGAATATTGTTTTATTATTTATTATAGCATCAGCATCAAATTTTATAGAGTCAACATAATATTTTTGTTTGCCATCAGCATTGGGTTTTGTAAAATTAAAATTGGATTTTAACTATAACTATTACATAAAAGCTCAAGGTTCTCTAATTACATCTCTCATTATACTAACTTTATTATTTTGTACCTACCCCCTTAAATTTCATACTGTTACACATATATAAACACATCATATTTCTGAAATTAAATACACATATTATTATGCTAAATAAATTTTGCATTGTTCAAAAATGTAATAATAAATAAATATCAATATTTTTATTAGTGTTTTTATTAAATATATTTTAAATGATTTTTTAATAGGTTTATTTTCTTTAATCTTAAACTAATAGTAACTTATTATTTTAAATTATCTATTAATATTACAATTAAAAAAAAGAAGTAAAACATACTTAATTTTATATGTTTAAATTAATTTATAATATAATAATGATGTATGAATAATTACAAAGTAGCCTAAGTACCTAAAAATTAGATCTATGAACATTAAATACATAGTATGTAAATAATTATTTTTACAGCTATATACGAGGGGGGTTCAATAAGTTCACACACTTGATATCAAGGAAAAATGCTATCCATAAAATCAATATATTATTTTAAACTACATAAACATCTAAGATATTACTGAAAATTTTAAATAAATATCTTTATGGATAGCTTCAGAATTCAAATTTTAAAAATTGAAGTTAAAATAAGGTAAAATTGCGTCCAAAAATGAGTTTATTGACTAGTTAAAGAGATTTTTAATAGTTTACACATAAAATTACAGTTATTTAAATATTTATAACTTCTCGAAATATTTTCCATCACAGTCAGTGCATTTCTGCATCCGTTTCAACCACTTTTTGAAGAAAGATATTCCGGAAAACTGGTCAAGTCGATGCTGAAAAGCAACCACAGCTTCTTGTGGGTTGTTGAAGCGAATACCCCTGAGTGATTGCTTCACACGCGGAAAGATGAAGAAGTCACAGGGAGCCAAGTCTGAACTGTATGGAGGGTGTGACATCAATTGGATATTGTTGTCATTCAATCAAAATAAGGTCTCTTGAGCTCTGTGTGCTGGGGCATTGTTGTGGTGGAGCACGACTGGAGCTGGGATGTGCTTGGTAGTTGCTGTATTTAAGACATGTGGTAAGCACTCTGTGGTGTACCAGTGTACAGTAACAGTTCGTTGAACGTTGACAGGAACAGTGATGACATGTCCTGTTGAAGGAAAAGCAAATGTGGCCACCATTTGCTTGTTGGCACTTCATCCATGAACCAGCTTCAAGGGAGGTGGTGTGCCAGATGTCTTCCACTGAGATGATTGTTGTTTGCTCTCTGGGTCATAACAATAGACCCACGTTTCATCACCAGTAATTATGTTGACAATAGTTCGACGATTGCCACGTCAATATCTAGTCAACATTGCTCGACACCATTGAACTCTGGCTACCAGCTGTTCATTTGTCAGCAAATGTGGGACCCAGTGTGCAGACACCCTGCGCATGTTCAAACGATTGTGCAGAATTTCCCAAGTACTGCCAATAGAGATTCCAACAATTCCAGTCATCATCTCAATGCTTATGCATTCATCTTCGTTCACTAATTGGGCTACTGCGTCTTCTTGGACCACTGTTGTTGCTGATGTTGGTCGTCCAGGACAGTCTTTGTCGCTCAAGGAGGTCATGCCACAGCGAAATTCGCGGAACCATCCGCACACCATGGTCTTTGCAGATGCATCATCTCCAAGGGCTGTGGAGAGCCTCTGTAAACTTTCTTGTGGTCTTAAACCTACTTTGAAGTCATAAAAAATCATAGCATGCAGATGTTCATTTTCCAAATTCATATTTATCTAAAATTTGACTGACTTCAATTTTTAAAATTTGAATTCTATAGCTATCCATAGAGATATTGATTTGAAATTTTTTAAATTTGAATTCTGAAGCTATCCATAGAGATATTGATTTGAAATTTTCAGTAATATATTAGATGTTTATGTAGTTTAAAATAATGTATTGATTCTATGGATAGCATTTTTTTATATCAAGTGTGTGAACTTATTGAACCCCCCTCGTAATTGGAGAATTACATGAAATATATTTTTTGAAGTACTGCCAAATTTATCTATACATATTTTAAAAATAATTAATAATGATTCTGATATTTTAGTTTAATAGAGAGGATATTTTTAGAAACCATGTATATTATTTCTAAAATAAATCAGCTACAGATTTAACTACTAATCTAACTGATGCTTTAACTATTAATTCAACTATAAATTTAGCTGCAGATTTAACTGTATTACAGATTTAACCTCAGATTAAATCTATGGTTGAATATATATTTGAATATGCAGCTAAATCTGTAGTTTAGTATAAATTTGTAAATTATAATAGTAAAGAAAAAAGAAACACCCTAAATTATCAAAGTGACCATCAAAAAAATCTTAATAATATTAGGATGTTTTAAACTAAAGGAAAAACCATCATTCATGACTAAACTTCAAAAAGGGTCAAACAAAAGTCAATGAGTTATCATCAAACCACAAATATTATTTGTAATTTTTTTAATAATTAAAACATGGGCTGTACTCTATATAAAACAGACCTGGAGTAATAAGATGGCAAGTCTAGAAGAAAGCATAAAAATAATTAGGAACAGGCCAATCCATACATGTGGAATAAGTGATATAATAAAAAGGGGAATAAAAACTTACTAAATAATGGTGTGGGACTTTGGACCCTTTACTTAAATGTATTGTATTTTTATGTTTTTAGAATTATTTTGTTTTTAAAAATTATACTCTGGCTATAATTTATAAAGTGCTTATGTATACAGTAGTTACTGAACCATCTAAATAATACTAATAATATTATTTACAATACAATAAACTTTTTTAAACAAAAACTATTTATGTTTATAGACTATAGTCTATACATATGTAAAATTTATTTAAATTATTTGTTATGAGAATGATATATTAAGTTATAATATCAATAATAAAGTTAATATAATTCTATAAAATAATATCACAGATGTGTTATTTAGATTAAAAAGTTAACTTAATGTTTAGAAGTATTTTAATAAAATGTTCATACAAATAATATAAATTCAGTGTTATGTCTGAATAGATGGTTCTGTATAAATAAAAACAACCCCATGCACATTTAATTAAACATATAATTTCACTTAATTAAAATATGTTTTGTATTCTTTTATAGACTATACTCTACTAACCTCTACTCTAATAACCTAGACTGTATTATACTCTACTAATCCTAGGCTTAAATTCTGCATTTCAGTTTTATAAAATTTAGTAGACTACAGACAGTCTATATTATATGTATATACTTATAGACTGTTTATGACTATACACTATTATAGTGTCAGTATACTGACTGTAGTCTATACTAGGTTACATAAAAATGAAAATGTGGGATTTGGGGTCAAAATCCGTAAATACTCGACAAAATCCGTAACGGTAAACACCTGTGCATACATCAAAACTATAATAATACTAATAGAACTTCATAGAATAATAACAAGCCATATTGAAAATGACGTCAAACAAAAAAGTTGCCTACCTGGTAAATGAACTTATCCGAGATAATGATGAAATCGCCGCCCTGTGCATCTTTTAATACAATAGTTTAGTAAACGGATTATTTATTAACGTACAAAACGCGTTATATGGTGACAACGCCGACAATCTTGTAAGAAAATAATTATAACGGTTAGTCATTCATTTAAAGGGTTGCATCGTGGTAAAAATTATATAATTAATTCTATAATAAAATGAAAGGGACTAAATATTTAAATCTTTCGACATGCATAAACTAAAATTATAGGTTACTAATTTATTTAATAATTGTAAGTTGTGGTACAATTGATTGTGACAATATTATTATAATATCCCTTATCCTTTTTGATAATTCAAATAATTTAACAACATAAAAATTATTTTATTTTTACTGATATATTATTTTAAACAAATCTTTCATCAAAGTTATAATCTTAATTTATTTTTTACGATTCAAAACTTTACATTTATATCTTAATGTTATTTATTGCTTAATCTATAAAAAATATATATTCTACACTAAGGCTAACTATATGATGTTATTGTAGAAAAAATAGGAACATATTATCTTATGCTTACACCAATTCTGTGTAAAGATTAAACAATTATTTAAATTTTATATTAAATTTATTTATTTATATAACATTATCTTTATTTCAGTAGTTAGTTTTTACAGTGACTATTTTATTTACGTTTTTTATTTTGTATTATTTGCACTTTTGTTATTGTATGCCGCTCTCTGATATCACCCGCCAAATAAACCATCTAGTATATATATAATTTTGTATTGAATAGTCTTCATATTATATCACAATTAGTACTTAGTACGTGGACATATGTTGTAGGGTATGCTACGTGGAGGGGGAGGGGGGAGAGGGGGGTAAACTCTCTAGAAAAACAAACTTCCTATCATCCGATTGAGCAGAAATTTTGTATATAGATACCTCCCGCCATGGACGAACGGGCAACAGCAGTTTTGTAAAATAAGGATTAATAGGTAAAGCTAAACATATAAGGTAAAACATCTTGTTGCATTATTAAAAATATGTAAAAGTAATTAAAATAGGTTTTAATATCATTTTCCAAACGTTGAGATGTCTACAGGGCAATACTTAGTTTTCATTTTTAATTGCTTCTTAAATAAAAAAATTGTAGCAATATTTATAAAATTATAAATTAATAACTCCCCAGATTGTGAAAGCATAGATTATTCCCAATAATAAAGAAAATTGAAAAGAATAATAATTAGATAGACAATTATATATTTTAGTAATGGTAGTAAAACATAAAAATGAAAAAATATAAATAAAAATAATTTTAACTGACACAATTTAAAAAAATTTAAACCAATGATTTAACATAAGACAAGAAATAAGGAAAATATTATATCAAAACAAATATTCAATTGAAACTAGTCTATCGTAAAATGTATTTTCCTGTAAAGTAGCCAGCAATTATGTATATCACATGAATTGAGTCGAATTCGAGAAATTCCAAATTTTCTGAAAACAAAATACAAAAAATATTATAATCTCCGACGAAATTTCACAATTAAAAAAATAAATATATAATCAAATAAAAACGTATAAACAATGTGGCTTATTGATTAAAAAATATAAATAAATATTCAAACAAAATTCAAATAATTTTTTTTAACTATTCTCTGAATTGTTGGGACTTATTTACAACTAATCATCAAGATACACATTATATTCACATTAAAGATAGTGTAAATTCCCGAATTATGAAAGACCGTTTTATAAAAAATAATATTCAATGCTCCCTAATATCATAACATAATGGAATATATATTAATTTCAAAATAACAATTATGGAAAATAATTCAGAAAAAATAGTAAAACAGATAGTAGGCCTATTCGTGAGATAATAAACAGAAAATATTCGTAAGATATTCATTGGTTTTAAATAATGTCGAACTTTACACATATCTGTCTAAACACAAACAACAGTAACATAATTAATTAGACATATTTATTTAATTAAAAAAATTACTAAATATACAAATATAATATGTATTGGGGAATACATATTTACATAAAAAACATACTAAACTGTACAACATAATTTCATATCATTTTAATCATCAAACATAAATTACGATATAGCAATATAAATATATATATATATATATTAATGTACTAAAAAATGGATTTGTGATTAAAATAAATCAAATTTAAAAAAGCATTGAATTTAGACAGTAGTACCTACTGTAGTTATAGGCAATCATATATTATAATGGCTTTTATTTAAATAACAATACCATTAATTTAATGGCCATACACAATTTACGTAACATAAAGCAGTGATCATATCAAGTACATTGGTTTGACGCAGTTGTGAATAAATTTATAATACTATATAATAAGCATATATCGAAAGTTCAAACATGGAGAAAATATAATAGAGAAATTACAGTGTCAGAATTTCGTTTCCAAAAAGCAACGGAGAAAATGACACACCTACATCAAATTTCTATTTATAATATTCTCAATGGGTTGTATATGCACGTATATATACGCTTAGATATTGAATCTAAGCGTGTTAGTCTGCAAATTTATTTTATGTTGTGTAGGTGTTTCCCAATTGTGATTGTTTTTGATAGTTTAATCTTATTTAAAAAGATTTACACAGTTATCAAGCATGCAACTATTTTTACAAGTAACATTATATTTAAATAAATGTAAATATTGAAAATAAAAGGTTGTAAAAAAGAATCGCCGGTATATAAAGTTATTTTATTCGCTTTGTCTCATATGTAGTATTTTATTATTTACAGTATTATTTTAATTAAAAAGATATCCACACAGTCGTCTTAACGTGGATTTATACTGTCATAAAGGGCATTTTATTATAGCAAAAATTTCATTTAAAAAGCGTATAGTTACCTGAAATAGTTTTATAGTTTGATACAGTATAATATATATATTTTTAAATATTAACACGACCATTATATATTAACCCTTCTTCCATGAATGGAGGGGGTATACCATTTTTGCAAAGAAATGAAGTTCTTGATTGAAAAATGTAATGTACGACCCTGATTTTTTACTCAGTGGCTAAAATATTTTTATCTAACTAAAAAGTAAAATAAATTCAAATATTTTAACATACCAGAGAAGATGTGGTTATTATTGAACTATTTTTTACTCTCCCCCTGGGCGTTTTTACTTAATGATGATATTAGGAACTAAAACTTACAACATTAATAATAAAAAAGAATTAATTATTAAAATAAACAGATATTTAATAAAATAATACTCAAATAGCATTTATACTAATTATAGTTCATTTATATAAGTAGTATAATAATAAAAAAATATACGAAACTATTATAGATATCGTGATCTGGAATCAGACGTAAAAAAAATCAAGTCAGTTGGTTACATTGATCAAAAGTTATAGCATATGTATATATAGCATAAATGGTTGTTTTCCCATAGTTTACCTAAACTGGGGTTTATAACGTAATCAGGTCATGAAAATGATACTAATTGATTAATTTTTTGAAAATAAAAATAGCTTGACAAGTCTTTAGAGGTATCTATATACAAATTTTTTAGCTTAATCGAATGATAGGAAGTTTTTTTCCAGGGTGTATCTCTACATAGTAAATCATATAAAATGTCATACGTACATGGATGAAGGGTTAACCCTCCTCCCGGGGAATACAAACTTTCTATCATCTGATTAAGCTGAAATTTGGTATACAGATACCATCTAAAGACTTGTTGAGCGATTTTAATTTTCAAAATAATTGATCGATTAGTATAATGTTTATGACCTGATTACGTCATAAACTCCAGTTAGAATAACTATAGGAAAATAACTATATATGCTATATATTGACCTATATTACATATGCTATAACTTTTAATCAATGTAACCAACTGACTTGATTTATTTTGCAACTGATTCCAGATCACAAGATCTATATTTGTTTGGTATATTTTTTGATTATGCTACTTATGAAAGTAAGCTATAAGTAGTGTAAGTGGTAATGGGTATTATTTAAAATTGCTGGTTATTTTAATAAATAATTTAATTTATTTAAGTTTTATGTATATCATTTACGATAAACTTATTTTTTTAAATAATGTTGGAAGTTTTAGAACCTAATATCATCGGCAAGTATGAAAATCCAGTGGGGGGGTATAAAATAGTTCAATAATAACACATTTTTTTCTGGTATGTAAAATATTCTAAATTATATTTGTTATAATTTTTAGTTAGATAAAAGAATTTTAGCTACTGAGTAAAAGAAATTCTAGTCATAGATTATATAGATCAATCAAAAACTTAATTTGAAAATAAAATTGCCATACCACCCCTTCCACGTACGAATGGTTAACGTGTGTAGCTAAGGTTAATAAAGATGAAAATTGAAAAAAATGGGTACTATAAGTAGAAATGACGCTAAAGTTAACCCGAACATTTAAAGTGCCTAATAAATAAGCCCCGTTAATCCATAAATTATTCGAAGTCTGAAATGTTCAAGCAACGGACAAAAGAGACACAGACAAACATACAGTCAAACTTGTAAAAACTAAATTGAATATCAAACATATTGTGACGGTTAAAATCACTAAGTAAAAACGTAATTCGTTTGAAAGACAGATTTTGAAAAGAATATGTATTTGACAGAAATTAGAAAGGCAGAGTCCCTTTTCTCAGAAAAACTTTGAAGGATCTGAAATATCTCTGATTCTTCTTCGTTTTAGAAATACTCGGCTTCCGCTAGGAATTAGCAAATTGAGACGTATTATTTGCAAACTTCAAAATAAAAATATATTTGATAAAAAGGACTTAATCTATTTAAACTTATATTATAAATGTGGCATTCTTAGTCTTGTAAAAGACATAATCTCGAAATGTCAATAGATACCCAGCTCTAAATTTTACAACAATTCTTCATTATGATAATCATAAAGCTTATGTATTCGTTGTAATATATTTTATTAATCTCCAAATGTCATTCTTCCACTTTGCGCCGATGGGTATCGAGTGTTTACTAGTGTTTCTATTAAGTTTCAGTGAACTTGGTCAATGGCGAGCTACATCACCTAAATGATATTTTGTGGTTGTGGATGGGATTTCTCTTATTGCAGACATCGAATAGGACAATTCCAAAAACTGCTTCACATGTTTTGTCGACAAAGGAGGTGGAGCGACAAATAAATACAAAGCAATATCTGCGTTGGTTGTAATGGCGGTAAATGTTAGGAAAGATTGGAAGTTGTATCGTGCTTACTTTTTAGTCAATGTTTGTATTTATTTGGTTCGTATTTGTCATTTGTAATTGATCAGTTATTAAAAAAATAAAAGGAGTAAAATTATTCAGTTTACGTACTGTTTTTATAAAGCGGTTTTGTTATATGCTTATAGTTCTAAAATAGCCATCGTTGTATATCACACATTTTTATTTTTTAATAAAGTTTGCTTCATTATAGACTGTACTATTCAGTGATTTGAATTGAAATGTACTTCTAATACCAATATACTTGAGTAGGCACATGGGGTATTGTATCAATTTATAACTCATTGAAGACGGGTGACCATATTAACAATATAGTTTTCATATAGCGGTAACATGAAGAGAAACAGCTATTCAGTTTCTCTAGTTTTGATTTCTCTATGTTATCTCTCTCTTCAAAACATACACATACATTTGAAATCATGAACATTTGTATTGAAATATTGGTTCAGTCGCGTGCTGTCACAGAAAAAGTAGAGTAGGTAATTAAATTTTAGTTTAGTCGCGTCGAGTCGCACTAAGAGTTTGAATATATGCACGCTTATTAAAATGTATGCATACCATTTTTAGCGACGAACCGCGTCGCGTCACGCTTCGTGGGCATAAACTTTAAGAATGATTCCTTTTTCAGACTTGAATTACTGATTTATTTTCTATAACAGCTGATTGTAATTGACGCTTTATTTAAAATTTATGACAGTTAAAAAGACTCTGATTAAAAAATTAATACATTTTAAATTTTTAAATAAGCCTTTCAAAATGTAAGTGTATATAGGTGACAAATATGATAATCAACTCAAAATATAAATACAAAAAACAGCAAGAAAAATCTGAGAAATATAAATTACAATAATATCCTAGTTAACATAATGAATAGTAGTTACTTACGTTGTGATCTTTTAAGATAGCATCACTTTTGCTAAATTGTTCCTTTATATTTAATTTTGTGGCTGAAAATGACTTTTTAAGCAATGCTTCGCGATCCTTAGGCACTGGAAGATGCTTTCTTGTTCCAATTGGGTGCTCCAAAAGATAGTACCAACCATCGACACGTTGTGAGTAATACGTTTTTGGGAAAAGAAGACTACGAACACCAAATGACATGCAGCCCAAAAATTCAGGACTATAAAAGAGGATAAACAGAATTATGAAGTAGAAACATTAGAATAGAATAGTAAAATAAAAAGGAAATCAATATGATGAAAACCCATATCAATGCATTCATATAACAGGACATTTATACGCCAGCATCAAGTCATGTTACAATTGAACAGTATCAGCGAACCTTAGTTACAATACTTATAGCATCGGATAATTATAGATTTGAACACCTAAAGAATCTCTTCATTTTTGAATGATGTATATTGTGCCGGGCTAATTAATTTTCTGTATTATAGTTGTTTATAAAATTTAAAAAATAGAATACTATAGGTTAAAATGAAAGTAGCTTTTCATTTTGATAAACACCTACTATATAAAAGGTACTTATTGACCATTTTTCATTGGCGTGTGGGCAAAAAACACGTTTTATATTCTAAAATGTGGATATTGAGGAAAGAAAAGAAATTGTTCAGATTGTAGTTGAGATAAATGAATGTAGTGGAATTGTTGTAATATGTTCTTTTTTATTCATACAAAACAAAATACCTACATAAAGATATTCCATAATCATTGTAACTTTCTCATTTTTAACCAGTTATCTAAAGTCATTTATTTGGAGCGTTGCAGCTTTTTTAAAAGGAGGGGGGGAATAAATTTTGAAAAGGGGACCAGTATACGAAATAACCACACATACTTTAATTAATCTTTTTTTAATGGACCATTTTTAACATTTGAGGTTTTCATTTGCAGTTTATTTTACAATCACTGTTTTTTTTATCAGAACATGATTCTTTTGTATTTTATAAATATATTATAGTTTGGGAATCATCAAAGACTTTGTGACATCAAAGTATTTGACAATGGACAATGACAATTGGACAATGACATCAAAGTATTTGTGGTTTTTGAAAAATTGTTATTGAAAAATTAGTTGTTTCTTTGAATTGATATACTTAAAATAGGAATTATCTATTATAATGTCTAGGATTATATACTTGTTATTTTGAAGATAAATATTATTGACGCTAACAATCATTCAATATAATAAAATCCAGGTTTCTGTATTACAATATAGAAAATTATATGTTAAACATATTGTTTCTAATCAAATGATGTTCTGTCAATAATGTTGCTAATTCTGTAATGGTGTAAAAAATACATTTCGTATATAGAAATAATTATTTCAACTTTACATATCTAGTATTTTATAGTAGTTACTTATACTGTATAGTATTTTAAAACTTACATTAGAAATTTATAGATAAATATTATGTTTTAATAAATCTAGAAAATATATTATGGTAGATTGATCGTAGAAATTGAGAATAATTTTAATATGTACATATAATTTATATAATTATATAATTACCATCTAAACATATATCTATAATTTTTAAAATTTTCAATAATAACAATAATTTTAAGGTATACAGGGAACAATATTTAATACCGTATTTTGTAACAACTAACATTTATTTAAAATAATCTGAACTAAAAATCATTAATAAACTGTTTGTCATTTATATAAAAATTTCGAACAACAAGATTGCAATAAACAGCGCGTAAGTTAAATGTATAAGATACTAACATTCACCATTAGCAATTAAAAAATATAAATAAATATGAAAAGAAGAAAACAGCTAAATATTTCTTAATTTAATGTGTTGCGTTTTCATATTATACTTTATTCAAACGATTTGTGTAAAACAACTTAAAATAAATTAAAACAATTAAAATAAATTAAAAAATTTCAGTTATTGACTTTTATTTATATTTATTTAAAAAATATATTATAGTTTTACCATACTAAAAATTAATTAATGACATAAAATTAACAACAATCGAAATAAGATTGAATGAACTCATTAAAATATTTTTTCTTGCTTACCTAGATATTTTAAAATATATAGTAGATTTAATTCTATAAAATTTATATAAATAAAAATTAATGGTATTAGGAAAATACGCATGATTTATTTACTTACGGGGTGGAACACATAATAATATATACTTGCAAAATAATTTATCTTACATGTATTTGCAATTATTAAAAAATATAATTAACCACTGCTGGTCTGTCGGAACCCTAATTTTTTCAGAATACAGAATTTTATACTGTCAAACATCTTACAAACATGTTGAGCACAACTCCCTTATTGTAATTTTCAATCAATGACAGTAATTTTATGAAAAATTAACGCACTTACTACAAATTTATATAATTTGTGCGTTGATTATACTTTAAATTTTATTATTTTTGTTTTAGGTTAATTGTAATATTATTTTACTACATAATAGTTATCGTTACGATTTTGTTCGTAATAGATTTGTTTTCTACAGTTAAATTTTTGCTACTAATTTATAGTATTAGTATTATATATTTTCATATTTGTAGACTTTCTCGTATTTTTCATATAATTCGCTTTTATTCAGATTGATAAATTTTTATTTATTGTCATGGATGATTCCCCCTTTTCTATTACAATAGGAAAGCTTTTAATGGATGTATGATGGTCTATTTAGATGGTTTTAGCAGTTTGGTATGTCCAATTATTCAGGTTTCACACAAATTATTTGGAACAAAATTTCATGACTTTTCCGGAAATTTGAAACAAAATTACACGACATTTATTGAGGAGAAAATGTAATAAAAAAATATTTAATTACTGTTAACTGAAAAATCTAAATTATTTTTAAAAGTACGAAATACTATTTAATCAACAGAATGCTTACAACTAAAAGTATAATTTGGAATTTTTTTCGTATATTTTACCTGTAACGTTTTTAATTTTTTAAAACTATATTTTAAAAATGGCATCACAAAAAATATATTACTTTAAAATAAAGATGCCATGACTTTTCCAGATTAATCAAAATTATAATGAATCTTGTATATAATTCTGCCGTAATGTTAAGGGTTCCAAAATGTCTTAGTAGAAAAAAAACATCGTAGCTTAAAAAGTAGGCTGAATTTTATAAAGCTATCAGTTTTTCGCCTCCCTTTTCCCCCAAAATGATTCTAATATACTAAATGTCTGGACAATCCGAGATTGTGATAGGGTTCATTTTAACGCGGCTAAAAATTTTCATTAATACCAAAAAATCCATGACAATTTTAAAATCAGGAAACTACCTAAGAAAAGTAATAGTTAAACATGCTTAGTAACAAATACGCATATAATACTTAGTAATCTAGGTGTTATATTTCTGCACTTTTGACAGTAATTATACAGGAAAATGTCATCATGATGGCATTGGAAATAAAATATACACAACTGTATAGCAAACATTTATTCAGTTAAAACATTATAGTAATTTATGTTAATTTTAATTTAGATCAATAACTATTTGAAGATAGCTATTATAAATTTAAGCATACGAACTTACGATTTACTGTTGCTAGTGCTCCATACGTTCACTTCAAGCCTTCTTTTAATAATATCATCCGTAAGTTCACTGAAAATAAGAAAATAAGTAGGATTAAACGTGAATTACATATTATGATGTTTTAGATAAGTAAAATAAAAGTTTAATTTGACAAATATTACATTTAGCATATTAATATTTATATAATATTAAAATTAAAATAATCCATTAAACTTAATATATGTTGCGAACGTTACATTTGAAGTATACAGTCCATATATACATTGTATATAACATTTAGAAAGTGTCATTATTTGTTTCGTTGTTTTGTTCACTGCTATTTTTAAATCCACATATATACAGAAATATTTTATGTTTTATATGATGGACATATTTTATACTTTTAACGAATCATTTTGGAGTGTTAAAATCCATGTATATATTTGGAGACAATTCATATACATAGTACATTTTTTATTTATACTAAATAGTATTGTAATGGAAATAAATATTTACCAAAATTATTTAATTATTGAATAATAATTATTACAATTCATAATTTGTGTTAAATTTCATAATTAATATAAACAAGTTAATACTTACTATATAATATACATATTGGAGCACAGTATAATTTATAATATTCACTGGCTCACAATGATTAAATATTTTAATATATCGAATAAAATTCCGTATTTCCTAAAAGGGTAAAATAGTTGGTACAGAATTTTGTTCTTTTTATTGACATTCTACAAAAAATGACGAACTATTGAACCAACCTGACAGACCCACTCACCTGCACAGTATATACTGAAATTCGGAACAGAAAAATACTGGCAGAATAGAGAGTCTGGAGTTATATTGAGTCAATTGCAGTTATACAAACGTAACAAATGTAGTTCAAATATGATTCAAGCTATGTTGTTTGACACACAGTAATGGTATATTTAAATGAAATATGTCAAAATATATGTTTATATTCCTCTATTTATATGACCGGCAAACTTGCAAAAAGAAAGGGTAGGAACAAAACAATAGAATGGGTAGAGACTTCAAAATCTATATAATATGAGCCGCTAAGTTGCTAAACATATAAATATATGTAATATTTAAAATAAACCAAACATTTAACAAAATTTACCAACAAAAATATAAATAATTACAGATTAATTACTTGCGAATCGTATTATTGATATAGTTTTAAATCCTAGAGTATAAAAATAACAATAATAATGGTAAAACCGTAGGATAAATATGTTAAGTAGCATGATGAAATACCGAGACTTTAGGCTCAAAACAAAGTTGAGAAAAATGGGCCAGAAAGACAAGACGTCCCGACGAAAACCGTGATAGTTGGCAACAGTGCAAACATTTTACACGTGTACCCATACATAATGTGTATTCAATCTGTTTTCTTTTACATTTTGAACTAAAAGCATATTATGTTATATTTAAAGTTATATATATAATATTAAAAAATTGAGCTAACATCAAAATATTTTATAATTTAAGTTTACTTAGTTCTAATTTATATTGAAATCATAAAGGGTAAAAATAAACTACCCTTTGATGAGATAGAAAGATTATTGTCGACTGATTCAAAATATGATGCAAAAATAATTACAAAAATAGAAAGATTAATAAGATTAAAAGAAATATTGATAAAGATAAAGAGATTAACTGGATAAATATAGTTTCATTTTTGATGGTGTTTTTTAGGAAAAAATTCCGTTCTCTATACAGGGGAAACCCTGCTAACTTATTTCTCGAGCTTTTTGTTTTCGAAATTATTCTATCTTTAAAATTTGTGAAATACTTTGAAACAACTCTATAGTTCTTAAATGTGAAGTTTATCGTAAACCTACATATTCTAATAGTTATCTTAATTTTTTTCTTCCCATTCTTCTAGGATAAAAATTAGAGTAGCACATGGTCTTTTCTTTTGTTCTAGCTTCGCATTTGCAGCCCTTAATATCTTTATAGTTTATATTTAATTAGTTATATTAAATCCTCTCTCTCTTAGATTTATAGCTTTCCCTGACCGCATCCTGAACCAAATTTATTTTCCCATCTTAGAATAACTTTTTACGCTCCTCCTGTTCTTTTGATTTCACCGCTTAATTTTTGAACTGCCGTTTTCATTCCCAGCCTTTGAATGCCAAATTAGAGAAATATTTCAATTCTAAAATTTCAACATTAAATATCCCAATAGATTAAAATCCATAATTGTAAATCTAAATCTTCCGATAGTTCCGGCGTTTATCGTTTAAATTGTAATTATCCATTCTATGTAGGGGAAACTAGTACAATATACAAATACACAATTTAGATAATATCATTTGCAACAATACACTTTTGAAAAGTCCCATGTGCTTTGGAAAGTTGTTTTTCGTCAATTAGATAGGATTTCGTAGAAGAAATGCAGATTATAATATGTTCATTCAGATGTGGATTTGATTTTATATGATTTTATATGATCCCGTTATATGATTTCAAAGGGAAATGTATATGGAAAATTTTGTATTGAGTATGTATGGTGTGGGATACACAAATAATTAGATCGTATTTATGCCAAATAGTTATTTATTAAGAAATATACGAATAATCTTGGACTAAACATTCTGTTTGGCAAAGGTACTAACATTTTAATATTAATTTGAAATTAAGTATTCAAAAATTATCTAGAAAGAAGTGAGAGAAAAATTGAAACATTGGAAGTAACATATTAAAGAGTATAATTGGTGTGTTGTTTATTCAATAGTTTATACAAAATACATGTTGGAGGAAATAGAATATATAAATATAATAAAAACAAAATAATAAAAAAATAAAATACAATAAAAACATATATACATTATCGTAGTGCCGTATGGAGAATCCTACTTGCATAAATATTATTATATATTATTGAAATATGATTTATTTGATTTTGAGATAAAAACATAGACTATCGAATTGTAAAGATTTATGACCAAATCTAACCAAATTATCGTAGAATATTAGTAAGAGAATATTATTATATTATGATTTTATTAAAAGAGATTATATATATATATATATTTATTACAAAATATAATAGTTTATCTACAATATCATTAAACCAAAAAAAGAAATCATAGTTTTTAGAATAATAAATTTTAGATTAAAATATTAATGTATATTGTTATATACTGTATATATATATACATACAAAGATGTAAGATGATCAATGTATGTATATTTGAAACGATGTCGTGCGTGATATGATATGTTAATATATTATTTGGAAGGATGGAGTGTATGATGATGTTAGAGAATTGTGTCGTATAAGAATACAGAAAATACGAAAAGTGTATATATATCTGTCAATATTGTGGAATTATTGTGTTTAAAGATGGTTATTTATATATTGATACAGTTGATATGTTGATCATGCTGATATTATACTTTAGTATTATATTTTTATTTAAGACTTTAGAAAAGCAAACTTTAAAAATAGAATGAATATTTTTGATATTGTTAGATTGTAATTATATTATTTATTTGTGAAATTTGTATGCAGCTTTGACAAGTTTGTTTTCGGCTCTTCTTGTTCAAGTTTAATTTGTAACTGTAATAGCGTAATGCGATAAATAATATAAATAATTCCATTAGTGATCTATTATTGCTTTAAAATAAAATATAAGCAAACATTTTTTTTATTAAATAATTAATTGGGTTATTAATTTCCGGTTAAATTTTATTAAATTGGGAAAGGAACAAATTATCATTATCATTTGTGGAGTCACAAATATTTTTGTTCTGAGGGTTGTGTTGGTATTTGAATAGTTAAATCGTTTGAAATTATTAATTTCAAAGATTTGATTCAGCCAATATTTAAATATATTAGATCAAGCTAGTTTTATGTAAGGTAGATATTTAATAGATTACATTTGATAATGATTAATTTTAAATATACTCAGTTACTCAATAGTTATGCTATTATAAATAAAAATATTAAATAAAAAAATTATTCAGCTTAATATGAGAAGGTTGTCAAGACAATAATTACAAGTAAGTAAATTATTGTAAAAACTATATTATATTTTCCTACGAATAATATTGTATTATAAATAGTGTTATATATATATATATATGTATGTAGGGATTATATATTATAACTAATCAAATTTGGAAGGAAATTATTTAGTTAACATTTTGTCTAAATAAATTAGAGCAGTGTAACAGTTGTACATAACAGAAAGAGTGCGTTATTTAATAACGTCCTTAACTCTAATAATTTTATTGAATTCTATTATACACAATTAGTTCATGTAATAATTATGACATTCGCCGTATATCATCCAGGCCACCTTTATCAAAGCCAAATTTGATCATGTCTTAAATGTAGATACTCGCTTCTTCTCCGTTAATATTAAAACTGAGAGAAGTTTACTCAATTTAATTAAATAATCCTGTTGCTATTAATCTTTGTGTTGTTTCTTATATTTTTGAAAATGTCATCAATGTACCTTTTTTCTGTCATTACTAGACCGAAACTCGCTTAACAATTTGTTATTGTTTGTAATCTTTCCTTTAAGGTGGTTACTTTTGTATCAAAACTCTCTTTTGTTGAAAAATATAATAGGAATGTGATGGACTTTAGAATCCAAGTGTAAAAAATTATTTGGTACTGCTGTTTTAATATTCATATGTCATGGAAATTAAATTGTTCGATGTGTCAAGTTATGTATTTATTTAAAAATAAATGTTATTACATAACTAAATATGTTTAGCCACATATAATAGGAATTCTTAAAAACAAATACCTAACCATTCCAAATAAACACATGTCACAACTATTAATTGGTATGACACAAATTGGTTGAACTTACAAGGAAAATACGTCATTGTATGCTGGATTTCCGTCGTTAAATGCTAATCGTGTTCGTACATCAAAGTATGCTTGAGGATCATGCTTTCCTATAATCAACACCTAAAAGGGACAGCGAATATTTTTATAATTCAAAATAATAAAAATGCTTGATTCAAACACACAAATAGAAAAAGACATATTTTTCAATTTTTAGTATATATAGTTAATATAAAATCTAAAATAATACTTTTAATACAATAAATTAATTGTCGCACAATTTCAACAAGTAAAAATACTTTACTTTCGACGATGTGCACGACTACGTTAAATTATTGGTGTTTATATAATTTTAACCTATTATTTATATATTTTTAAATTATACATATATCTGTGTGAAGAGAATGAAAATTTAGTGCAAGATAACTTTTAATTATATTAAATGAAGTACAATGGGGAATAGTGGGTATACTGAATATATATAATAGGCTTACGAACATATGTTATGAATTTAGCAAAAATAAGGATTAATTAATTTTGTGATAATATATATGTGACTTTATGTCTTTAGAATGTTTAGCTAGTTTGTATATATTCTGTAATTATTGTTTGACTCTTTTTCTGTTCATACCATTATTATATATATATTTTATAAAATTATTATTATACATATAATTTAAAGAAAATCACGAATAGGAAATGTTGTACATATGTGTTTTATCGCATATCGATATGTTTGGAGCTGAAACATTAAAAAAACTATTTGGATTTCATATTTAATTTAGGATTAATAGAATTTTTTTTTACCATTCCAATAATTGTGAAAAATATACGACAATAGCTATTTATTTATGCAGATTTTTTGCATATAAAGATTGTGAACTAGTGATTCTAACATAATATATAATCGGCAAATACTCAAAAGTTAATTAATTAATTTTTCATAATACAAATTTTGTGATACTAAGAAATAACATATTCTAAATATTACATTATACTATATATTGTAACCAACAACAAGCTTCTCGTGAGCTACACTAGTAACATTTTAAAAGTAGCGGTATTCTCAACAATACCCGATAACCTAGTCATATTAAAAGCAATGGAGAAAAAACGTCTAATTAACGAATACAGTAATAAACATAGAATTTCAAAATTCCGCCACTGACGCAAGCGGTAGCAATGAGGTAATTTTCAACTTTACTTATATTGATACTGATACTGATAATGAGTGAAGTGTAATTAAAATTCTTTGTTTCATTGCATTTGATGCTGCACTGAGCTAATTCTTTCACAAAGATTACACTAAATAAACATAGCTAACAAGCTTAGATATAGTAGGTAATAAAATTACAACATATAGTAAAACGATTAGGCAGAATATAATAGCGATGAGTAAGATAGGACTATGAAGCATAAATGTGAATACAAAACAAAGGGGTGGAATGTGTTCGAAAAAAGGTGGTAATAAAAAATGATTTATCTGAGATGACTATTTACATTACTAATTATAAGAGTCAACCTAAAAGAATAATTTTAAAATAATTGTATATTTTGATGAAAACAAAATATTTAATTACTACAAGTCCCAAAACTAAAACAGTTTTGAAAAATAAGTAATATAAAAAAATCCAGTCACTATATTCGAGGGTAGTTTTAAAATACAGTGATTTTCGAGGGTTTTCAAGGGTCTGCACGCACCCTGCATATAAACTTTTGGTATGTCTAATACATATATATAAAATTTTCTATAGTCTATATATAATATTATAGCTTATTAGCCTTTTATTCTATTTGACAGCCCTAAAAGTAATATAAATGCAAAATACACAAAAATATAACAATCAAGACCCACTGAACAACTACTCAGTCTATATATTGCAATATGAGTGTCTTATATAGGTTCCTATTATCAAGCAAGTTCTTGTTGATTGAAATAGTTTTTTAAAAAAATTCAGGTGGTACAACTTCCATAATATATAAATGTGTGCTTTTTAAAACTTATAATTATAGGAATTCATGATCTAAATGTACTACAGGAGAAATACAACAAAATTTTCAACTTTTAATCGACCTCCCTGCAGAAAATGGGTACATTTTATGTGCTTTTTTACTAAATATATAATTTTTTATATTTTAGTTTTTTATTTAACGATATCAACATAGAAAACATTTAAATATATTTAAAAAAATTGTCGTAACTTTATGTGTCATATTTTATATATGCATAACAAATAATATAAATAATAACTAATCTTAATTTTTGAATTTATAGTTTTGAATTAGATATTCTCATCAAGTCGTTTACAGAACAATATAGTTTAATTACAAATGCTATATTAAAAAAAAGGAAATTATACATTTAGTTGTAGTAAAATATGCGGTGTTGCCCTGAAATGTAGAATTAGAATAGCAGCGAAGGGTAACTGGTTAAATGGCACACTATAGATTTTTTTATTGAATAAAATCCGTTTCACAGAAAGGCTTTTCAGAGAAAAAGATTTTCGAATAATTTGTATTTCATTTCAAATAATAGTTTTTTTTCTAGAATGCAACATTACCAAAAGATATTTGATAGATTTGTTATTTCAGTGACACTGCAGTGCCATGACACTTGATAGAATTGAAAAATAATGATTATAAATTTAATAATGTTAAATATATATTAAACTAAGGTTTTGCTTTGAAAAGGGCAATAATATTCAATTCTTCTACAAATGTAACGTATTTTATTGCTTCCTGCATATAATATTTTGGTCAATATAAAGTTGCGTTTCTACAATTTATTATTGCCATTATCAAAATATATTTATAACAATTAGATCTAATTTATATTAATATATTCTTTCTATTTTAATAAATGTGAGGATAGGTATATTTAACTTGAAAATAAATACTTACTTAAACTATGAAATAAAAATATATTCTAAATCTGATTGTAATAAAATTTTAAAAAGATAAATAATAATTTACTTATATAAAGAAATATAGCTTAAAACGTCTAAAAACCTTAAAAGCTGCATCCTTAAATAGCAACATGTCATTATTGAATAAAACAATATAGCCAAGCATTATACAGGCGAACATTTTATATTCCATTTTTCAGTAGAATGGTGTATAAGTTCCACAACAGCTAGCAATAAGGTGTAATATATTAGCATTTCTGCGTCCAATTTTCTTTTTATCATTCTAAATCATTTCAATGAACATTACTTTGAGATCCGGTACAATATAAAATGGATGCTCAGAAGGTTTACTGCGTTATATAGAAATAGTTTGGTTGTGGAAGGTAAGTGTGAATTTTGGTTGAAACCACTAATGTCTTTCAAATTGGAAAATATATCCAATTGATAAGTCAAATAGTAACATTAAAATGCCTTAAGGTATCCTGGTTACCACGATATGTTCCTTTTTACACTAACATAATATGTTTTAAAAAATCCAAATTCCATGAAGATAGGATTACCTTTTAATTTACTATATTACCATGCTGTTAAAAGGAAAAAAATTAAATATATAATAAATTTATAATAATTACTAAATTAATTTTAATATATGTAGACATGTACACAACTACATATATAGATATTCATATAAAGGATACTTTAAACCAGGATTAATAAACCGTACTTTAGTAAATCGTAGCACGTGCTTTTAATACTATATTAGAACCAAAATGTACGAAATGTAAAATTGTTTCAATATTATCCTTCATTATTTACTATTGTATATCGTACTAGGAAAATATGTCTATTGGGCAATTCGTACAATATATGTGCGTCTGCAGATATACGCGATTTTAGTTAATATAATGAAATATTAATTTTTATATTCTTATAATAGATAAAAATTTAATAAAAAATAAATAAGTCTGATAGTTAAAACTTCAATTATATATATTATTTTTTTGGATAACTTCCTTGAACACTATAAAATTAATAAAAGCATTATAAATGTTTGGACTCATATTTCAAATATGCGAAAATATTTTAAATTCAAACAATATGATTAAATATGAATTGTTGGAAAAATTAAAATTTATAAATCTTAAAAATCAATAGGCAATGTAGATAAGTAGGTTGATAATTATAGATAGATATTATACATAAAATTGCACAATGTTATTTCTATACAAATTTAGAACATAGAGATATCCAT